>CDFI01107312.1:110748-152573 GCA_000826405.1 Acanthamoeba divionensis | reverse complement strand
TTTTTTTTGCTTTGAACCTAAAATACCATTAAAGAGCTCAAAACCACCAACTATATAGTTTGTAAACACCACTAAGAGTGTCCCACCTCCAAAGTGAATAGAAGAGGAAGGCAATGGAATCTCTCTCTCTTTTCATGCCAACCTTCACAAACAAGGAAAGGCCTTTCCTTGTTTTATTTAAAGACTTTAAAGAAGAAGGCCAATTGTAGGTTGAATGTTAATAAATTTAATTATTTTTAACTGGTTTGGTTTAAAAATTGAATAAAATTTGTTAAACATCAACAACAAAAAAGAATGTTTGGCCTTGGCTGATCATTCAACCAACCAACCACCCCCAGCTTACTTGCCACCCAACTCAAAGCTCATGCAGGTTTCTCCTCCTCACAAGAACATGTTTGTTGATATGTGTCCTTCAGCACATCATTTTAATCCTTGCTTCTTTTTTTTTAATTCTTCCCTTCACCAGATTACAAAAGATTCTTTCACCTATGCCAATAAAAACCCTGTTGGTGAAGTCTTTCAGTGTCCCATCTGCTGTGAACCACTCGTTGATCCTGTCATAGAGCCCCAGTGTCTTCAAATGTTCTGTAGACACTGTTTGGACCTTTGCTTGAAACAAAACAGCAGTTGCCCCCATTGCCGTCAGCCAACCTCCATTTCATCAGTCACTCTTCCTCCCAGGTTTGTGTTCAAAGTGCTCAATGCATTGGTCATTGTGTGTCCTGTTTGTCTTGGTCACATTGAACGTCCCACTTTGAAAGACCATCTGCTCAAATGCCCCACACGTAAGTACTTCTGCACCCATCCATCATCACAAAGAAAAGAAATAACCAAACCAACAACAAAAAGCGTGCAAGATGGGATGTGGAGAGAAAGTGCCACCAGTTGAAGAGAAAGCCCATGATGCCACCTGTAGAGCCAAAGTGGTGCCTTGTCCTGCTGCTGACATTGGATGCACTGCAACTGTCCCTCGAAGGGTGCTTGATGACCATGTTAAGACTTGTCGATTGGTTTCTCAATGGTCTATTCTTCTTCGACTGACAAGGGAGAATGAACAACTTAAAGAAGAGAATAAACATCAAAAAGATATATCCACACAGCGTTTAAAGGTAAGTGCATGTGTGTATGTATGTATTCTGTTTTATCAACAACCATAGTTACTAATATGTCATCAATATCTCATTTTGTATGTTAGATGCTATCAGTGATGGAGTTTCGTAGAGATATGTCAGGTGTGGACCTCTCAGGGTGTGATCTACATGGACTGAACTTAGCTTCAAGAGTCCTCTCTCGTGCCAACCTCTCTCATGCTAACCTCTCTGGAGCCAACCTCAGTGGAGCCATCCTCCATAGATCTGACCTTTCTCACGCCAACCTCTCTCACGCCAACCTCTTTCGTGCCAACCTCTCTCATGCTAAGCTAAATGGAGCTAACCTCTTTGGAGCCAACCTCAATGGAGCTAACCTCAATGGAGCTGGCCTCTCTGACGTCACTGGAGCCAACCTCTCTGGTACCAACCTTGAGGTAGTACCCCTATGTTGTTGTTGTTGGGGTGAGGTGTCTTACCTCACTTAACATTTTGTTACACTACCTTTTTGTATATACATAGACACATGATGTGACCGACCTGAGAAAGTGTTCTGCACAAGGATGCACCAACTATGAAACCTCAGAGACACAATTCCAAGTGTGCCTAGAATGCAGGGACCAGGGCAGACGGTATGTATGCCACAACAACAACAACAACATATTTCTTTTCTGGCTTGATGACCATATGTAACACACACACACACACACACACACACACACACACACACACACACCTTTAATAGAATTCCCTATTGCGGGCGACCATGCCAAGCAACGCACTGGTTTGAAGGCCACATGCTCCTTTGTGGCAAACCACTCACTACAGAGGAACTGCTTGGATGCTCAGCCACAAAGAACTGACAAATCACCACTAGTCCCCCCCTCTCTTTCGCTTCCTTGCTACTACTACGTTTGCTCAGCAATCTGTATAGTAAAATGCTGTCCAGTTGGAGTGGTGATGAAGAAAGCAAAGAACCTCACACTCATATATATATATATATATATATATATATTCTGCTGCTGCTTCATGGTATTGTTTCTTTTATTAAAACAGTCAATTGCATGTTATCCACAACTGTGTTCACAGCCTCCCTTCAAGCCAACCTCTCTGGCATTGACCTCTCTGGCGCCAATCTTGTTGGAGTCCACTTCTTCTTTGTTGTTGAAAAGAAATAAACAGCATAGCATCGATCCATTCGTGATACAAACAAACAAACTAATTGGAGGTTGGTGAACAATGAATGTTGACAAATGGCAGGAAGTCCCTGAGGGCACTGTGGTCAGATTGGATGACCTCTGCCACCTTGTAACACAGATCTCCTGGTCATTGAGCGAACTATGGACGATTTCAAGTGTTCTTGTTGTTTCTACACAATGTAGTGCCATCTCACACCCACTGGGGGGGGTCACAACACACAACAGTGCCATGCAAAGGCCTTGTGTCACAAGAGTCTCTGTCCAAAAGCCCACACAGGTTTGCACACTCACAAATGTATTCTATTCTTTCAAACAGGTCTTCTTTATCTTATCTTTTATTTTCTTTTTATTTTCTCTCACTAGGAGGAGATTACATTCACCTATGTCAAAGAAAACCCTGTTGATGAAGACTGGCAGTGTCCCATCTGCTGCGAACCACTCGTTGATCCTGTCATAGAGCCTCAGTGTCTTCAAATGTTTTGCAGATACTGTTTGGACCTTTGCTTGGAACAAAGCGGCAAATGTCCTCATTGCTGTCAGCCAACCTCCATTTCGTCAGTCACTCTTCCTCCCAGGTTAGTTTTGACGTGCTCAATGCATTGGCCATTGTGTGTCCCGTTTGTCTTGGTCACATTGAACGTTCCACTTTGAAAGACCATCTGCTCAAATGCCCCACACGTAAGTACTTCTGTTTCTTCTAAGTTTTTCTTCTTCTGATCACACAAAGTACAGAACAAAAGTAAACCTCCTTTAAACTAACAACAAAAAGCGTGCAAGATGGGATGTGGAGAGAAAGTGCCACCAGTTGAAGAGAAAGCCCATGATGCCATCTGTGGAGCCAAGGTGGTGCCTTGTCCTGCTGCTGATGTTGGATGCACTGCAACTCTTCCTCGAAAGGTGCTGGATGACCATGTCAAGACCTGTCAATTGGTTTCTCAACGGTCTATTCTTCTTCAACTGCAAGCTCTGAAAAGAGAGAATACACTGCTAAAAAGTGAGAATGAACAGCTAAAAGGTGAGAATGGACAGTTAAAAGGTGAGAATGGACGGCTCAATGACATGTCAACACATCATATAAAGGTAAGAGCATTTAATTTTTATTTTATCAACATAGGTGCTAATATATTGCAATATCTCTGTTAGATGCTATCAGTGATGGAGTTTCGTAGAGATGTGTCAGGTGTGGACCTCTCAGGGTGTGATCTACATGGACTGAACTTATCTCATAAAACCTTCCGTAGAGCCAACTTCTCTAAAGCCAACCTCTCTAAAGCCGACCTCTCTAAAGCCGACCTCTCTGTAGCTGCCCTCTCTGGAGCTAACCTTTATGGAGCTGACCTCTCTGAAGCTAACCTCTCTAAAGCCAACCTCTCTGAAGCTGACCTCTCTGGAGCTAACCTCTCAAATGCCAAACTCAGTGGAGCTGACCTCTCTGGAGCCAACCTCTATGGAGCCATCCTCTCTACAGCCAACCTCTCTGGAGCTAACCTCTCTGGAGCCTACCTCTCTGGAGCCTACCTCTTTAAAGCTGACCTCTCAAAAGCCAACCTCTCTGGAGCTGCCCTCTATGAAGCCAACCTCTATGAAGCCAACCTCTCTGAAGCTGACCTCTCTGAAACCAGCCTCAATGGAGCCTACCTCTGAACAAGAAATTCAGACTCTGGATGTATATTATATTATATTATGTAATGTTGAATTATTTTATAGAAAGCCAGCTGGACGAGATGATTAAGAGAAAACAACAGGGATGGACGTTAGCAGCTGCTCCTGCAGATGTCTTGGGGTCTTAAAAAAGAAAGCAAAGAAAGCAAAGAAAGCAAAGAAAGGATTACACAAGCTCTGAGACCATAAAGAATGCTCAGATGAAAATGGGCACAACTAACTCGAAAGAAATAAAATAATGAAATAATAATAATTTGCCTTAAAATTAATTAAACATTAAAACAAGCCATTTAACAACAAAAACCATTGGTTGAATCAATATAATATGACTCCACCCCTGTTGTTGGTGGGTGGAACACATGACAGATCAGTTGGATAGGGGCTTGATGGCCAGAGAGAGCGCCCAGCACTCGTCTTCAGAGAGGGGCTGTATGTTGAGCAGGAAGTCCCTTATCGCTGGCACCGTGGTCAAGTTGTAGGGCGTTTGCTGATACTGTTGGATCTGTTGGATGATCACCGCCACCTTGTAACACTGTGCATGTAGAGACATTTTAATTAAATATATATACATCTTAGTAATTAATTATATAAAAATGTACACTTAGATATCCCAACAACAACAAGAGAGGTAGCATATAGAGTTGAACAACTTGCCTTGCCGAAATGGACGTGACCGTTGGGCAGGCGTATCTTGTTGCCATCTTCGATGAAGACGAGGTCTGTCTGGAAGCAGCCGACGTAGGGCACCAGCGGCGGGTTGGCCGATTGGAGCACCTTACGGTATGCGCGATAGTTGCACGAATGGTTCATCGTCTCTCTGAGATCTCGCAACACCGGATGGTTCTCTTTCTGCATGTAGTGTAAAGTGTAGTGGTGTGTAGTGTGTGTAGTGTGTAAGAAATACAGGATGTCCAGAAAGAACATAACACACCGCGACACAACTCATATAGATATAGACATAGACATAGCTATGTATATTAATATGTGTGCATTAGGGGTCCGGTGTATGTGGTTACCTTTTTAAACACTTCCAAGCGGACAATCGGAGAGGATCCCAATGCTGCAAGGATCTCGTTGACGCCGTTGAAGTTGTTAAGCTCCCTACAATGCTGCTCAGAATCATCATCACCACCACCACAACCCCAACTCATATGAGCATACGTATGATGCACCAAAAAAAAATGGGGGGGGGACATTACATATGCTATGTCTATCCATTTGGATATGAGAGCTTCCATCTTGCTGGGCTTCTTCACCTGCACTATCTGTGTCACTATCCACCACACCATCTGCAAGAAGAAGAAGAATTAAACAAACAAACAAGTGCACAATGCGCGATGAGCAAACATGAAAACACTCACTAGAGCAAAAAGCACTTGTATGAAACACTTCAGTTTCTTTGCTTTTGCTTTTGCTTTTGCTTTTGCTTTTGCTTTTGCTTTTGCTTTTGCTTAGGGAGTTGTCAAATAACGAAGACGTACGTTATTGAATCGATGAGCAAGGTTCATGAGGTTGGGAGCCGTCGTGTAGCGGTCTTCCTTTGTCCATGCACCCTCACAAAGCTCACGCGGTCTGATATATCCATATATGGTGCGGTGAAAAATAATTAAATTTTAAAATTACGATTAAGCAACATTATAAGTTACAAATATATATATATATATATATATATCCAACATGCCTTATTTTACTGTACAAATCAAACTCTATCAAAGTCATCTGCCTGGCAACTTCAAGGGCCTTTGTTGTGTGTGTGATGAGGAAATTGAGATTGACAGACAAGTAAGTCAAGTGACTAGCTTTAAATAATTAAGAGCTTTAGTAAAGAAGTGAGAAAGAGAAAGAGAAAGAGAGAAAGAGAAAGAGAAAGAGAAAGAGAAAGAAAATTATTACCTTGAGATAAAGCACTTTGCGCACGGGCCCTTTGTTCTTTTGCCATTGAGCCTTTGGCGCTGGAGTTGCAAACACCAAAGTCTTGGACTTCGGCTGATGCTATATTGTTTTCGAATTACAAATACAAAAAAAAATTACAACAAATGTAAATAAAATATTAACATGTTAACTTAAAGGACATATCTAGAGTTCTTCATATCACATTTAGGTGTATGTGGTGTGTGTGTGTGTGTGAGAGAGAGAGAGAGAGAGAGAGAGAGAGAGGAAAAAACATATATGTACCAGTTTGTCGATGGAGGAAAGCATGAAAGCGAGGAGACCCTTTTCGAGGATGCTCCCAACAAAATTCTTATACTCTGTCATGAGCTGCTCATCCTGCTGGAACTCATAATAGCACTCTTCTGTCCACTGCTTCAAAAAGTTACAAATCCTGAATGAATGAATGAACAAGCGTGTACACATAATTGAATTGTTATAATAATCAATCAGCAGAACGTATAAAACAATTGAGATTATATAGAAAGAAAGAAATATAAAGATTTCGTTTTGTTTTTTAACAAACAAACAAAAGTTGTTGTGTTAATTCGATCGAAATGAAGGAAATAACTTGGCCACACACACCACAACGGATATCTCTTGTGTTACAAGCCAAGTGTATGTTGTGTGTGTGTGTGTGTGTGTGTGTGTGTGTGTGTGTCTTTCTTGTGAATCGATGCATCCATAGCTAATGGAAAGGGTAACGGGCGTACCTCAAAATTTTCTTTCTGCTGTTTTCATCGCCATTCTTTTGCAATTCTGTAAACGTGAGCTCGAGTCAAAGAAGAAATAAATAAATTTAACAAAAAAGAAGAAGGACTCCACTTCATTACACCAATAGGTCATTAATTCCAAAAGTGACACACAACACAACACAAGTGTGTGTGTGCGTGTGCGTGTGTGCGTGAAGGATATTTGTTGACAAGCATGCTCAATAGCTCACGTGCGGTCATAAAGGAACGATAGGTCAGCATGAACTTCGGCACGTACGTGGGAACTGACAGACACAAGGTGAGTCATCACAAGTAATTAATTAAAGGACACACACACATCAGAGTGTGTCAAATTGGAAGGGGAGAAGGGATCTAGTAGTAGAAGGTTTAGATTACTGGAGGATGAATTGAGCTCTCCGGGGTTGAACAGAGTCTCCACAAGTCTTTCCTTTGTTCCATATTTGATCTGCCGCCGGTTAGGAGTCAGGCATATGCCGTCACCTTCTATGAATTCCAAGTTGACCTCCTCCAACCTCTGCATTTTATATATAACCATGTTAAGACGAGTAATTAAAATTAGTTACATTTAAAGTGGAGATATCAAATATAAGTAATAAACATGCACATATGTGGGACGGCGTCCTTACAGGAAGATATCGAGGAGGGCTTTGAATGGTCATTTTTGTCAGCGCAATGATGTTCTTTGTCTCTCTCTTGGGCACAGGTCTGGATGAGCCATCACGCATTATGCAAGGCGCAAGCACCTAAGTCCGCGCAACAGTGAAAAGAACAATGTCATCAAAACAACAATGAGAGCAGAGAGCAGAGAGCAGAGAGCAGAGAGCAGAGAGCAGAGAGCAGAGAGCAGAGAGCAGAGAGCAGAGAGCAGAGAGCAGACCTTGGCTAGCTCCTCTGCATCGAAATTATTATCAGGAACTTGAGACATTTTGAAAATTAGGGCAAACAGATAACGCAACACCTTGAGGTGCTCCTCTGGCAGTTTGATGAATGTATTTTGTAGCTCATCCGCTATGTGAAGAGAAACATCAAGAGACAATAGACTGTCAGGAAACAGGCAACTCTTGAGACAGTGAAAAAGAGAAATGCACTCACCTTGCTGTTCCTCGGGCAGTTTGGTAATATTTACAAAATGGGAGTAGAGCTCTGATGTTACTAAAGGATTAGGCAGCTCGCGGAAGTATTGAAGAAGAAGATTGGCAATGAGGTGAGGATTAGTGCACAAGAACAAGTCCACATCACGGCCCTTATCCAATAGCTCCTTGAGTTGCTCCACCTCTGCTGGGGAGGAAGCAGTGATAAAAAGGCTCGGTACTTTCACTGGTAACGATACAATGGAGAGTTAGTGATTAACATCCACACATTGAACAACCGCAACAGAAAGTACTTATTCTTTCCTTAGTTAATGTAAAAGGGAAAGTACCGTGTTGATAGAGGAAGAGCATGGATTGTTCTGCAACGTAGGGGATAGGGAATTTAGGGTGAGAGCGCATGATTACAATGAGATCCTCTCCAAACACACGATTAGGTTTCTTTTTGAAATCAACCCCATCATTGCTTGTCGACATCGATCCCTCCCCCTCATCACCTTCTTCACGTTCCTCTTGGCATCCTTCTTCACTTGCCTTCAAAATACGAACCTAATGTTTTCCATTAAAGCGAATGCCCCAAATATTTATTAGGGTGCAGATGGCTTCAGAAAAAGGCAGAACAGGACATACCTGTGTCTTAGCTTCTTCAGAGAGTTGCTGCAATATGTCGTGATCGGTACAGGGTGCAATTAGCACAGTCTGAAAGACTTCTATGAGATCATGCATAGAAGGGAACATTCGATCATCGCCATGATGATATCCAGTGCTTGACTTTGTAACAAGAGCATGTGTTATTTCTCCCCTGGAAGTTTTATCTATTAATCACATATGCAAAACACAATGATTGCCATAAAAAATGAGGAGCTGCGCGTACGTAGAGTCGACATACGCAACTGCGAGGCATTGAGGATGCTGAGCAGAGAAGCGGACTATGAAAGTTCCGCGCGGCCGTCCAGCAAGCAAGCTCACTGTCTCAGTGCCTGTCAAATCTCCATAAAACCACCTTGATAGTACCACAGTACTAATATCAGTATTGTAATAAATACACACGGGGCCAAATAAAGAGTGTCAATTTGGGAGAGAAATTATATGCAGGGTGAGAAATTACTTCTCTGTATTAAGGGTAGATGTAAAGGGCTTCTTAAGTACTTGCTTGTACAGTTCCACAGCTTCATGCAAATGTTGAAAGGTAACATACTTTTCATTGTCGTCCTTTATTTTGAAGCCCGATGGGTGATTACAAGATATCACAATCTGAAGCACCTTATTACGTGGCATCACAAAAGCCAGCGCAAATGAGCCAGGTAGCATTTCTATAAAAGAAATGGTAAATTAATAACACATATAAACAAGAGGAAAGGTAAACTTGACGCACCTCTCAGCCGAATGAGAAATGTGCCAGCAGGTTCCAAGTTTAGAAGACGCACTGTATCTTGAAATGAAATATACCCATGAAACCATCTGCACAGATATAGGAAAGGATAACAGTTAAGGAAAGGCGAATCAGGCTGCAACATAGAAGGAAAGAAATAGTGAAGTGCGCGTACGGTTGACTGGTCAATTCTGCAAACTGGTTTCACAACACAAAGAGAGGAAAGGAAATTTTCAATTAACAAAACACTCGCTAATCCAGATAATTCATTCAGAGAAGAGCAGAACACAGTAGTTAAAGCGAGTTGACGAAAATAGCGTACATTGCCAGCAGCGTTTGTGAAGGGTCCAAAACCGAGCAGAAACTCTGAAAACTGGTAAGCCGTCAAAAAACCCGAATAGGAAAAGTCTATGGGAGAAAGAGAAGAAGGGATAAGAGAATTGATTGACTTGAGAGCAGAGATCCAAGGTGGCCATTCAGGCCATTAGAAAAGAGAGGATGCAGGATGTGGCCACATAGAGCAGAGACATGGAAGCGAAGCGGCACGAATAAGATACCTAATATATCTTGCAGTCTTTGGGAGTGCTCTAGCTGCCAATTTGTGCTGCTGCAGAACTGTTGCTCCCATTGCTTCAAAAACTCTGCCCAGGACACCATCCACCTCTGGATTCAACCGTTTAGAACAAAAGTCATGTTATTCCAAAAGCGTTGTAAGCAAAATGGCACAAATTCTTGGGGAGAGAGTGCAAACAACAAAGGGGCTCTTTGAAAGAGAGGGGAGGGGATGGGTTGTGAAGAGAACAAAGGTGATGGAGAGGGGCAGGAAGGCTGTAACGTACTCCAGAGAAACTCTTCTCCCAAAAGGCGCGTGCGTCGAGATCTTGTATGAGGGAATGGTGGTCACCAGATTGTATCTTACAGAGCTGTGCATAGCGATGAAAAATATGATTGTTGAGCAGCTGCAGGTTGCTTCTTCTTCTTGGATTAGAGGCATAGTTCTTCAGGTTTGGAGACTCTTTGAACTCTTTGATCAAATGATTAAACCTCGACTCAAAAATGAAGAGCTCCTCTAAAGCCAACAGCTGTTCCTCTTCAGCACTTGGGGGGAGCAAGAGCTGCTTTGAAATAGCTTCAGAGCCTTCTTGGAGGCCCAACAAGAGCTGTTGATGGGTGACCAGCCATTCAGCGGTGTTGTATTTTCTGGGGATGGACTTCAATGCATCAACGGTGTCTCTAACCGTCGTAACGAATCGCTGTAGTTTGCGCTCTGGCCTCTCCCTCTCAGAGCGCGACTTCTCCATGTAAATAAACTTGCTGGTGTCCATTTTGGTCCAGCAAACGATATACCAAATTGTTTTATGGTTTCGCTTTTTTCACCTGAGGGGGGTGATTGGGGCTGGATTGACGCTTTAATTGCAGGCAGACTATTTTGAAAAGGACCTATTGATACTGTGTGGATGCTGGGTTCGTTATGGACGTTATGTGTTGTTTCTCTATCAGATTGCCTATCCGCCTCCTTGGCACTTCAAGTCTTGACTTCACTACCGCCAACTGGCGATGCGCGCAAAGGGACATCACTTAAGATGGCTATTCGGATCTATCTATATTCAGCAAGTGAGATGTAGAATGGCGCCGAAGGCAGAGCAATTATCCTTATTAATCTAGAATTATGCAGAAATCTAGATTTGTGTAGATACACTTGTAATCCTGTCTTTCGTGATTCCCATTGGCCGCCGAGTTGTCGCCCTCTTAAGGATATTGCAAACAAAACAGCAGTCCCAAAGCAAAAGGCCAACAACTCCCTTCCGCTGCAAAAATCAACATGAACGCCCTCCGCAGGACCCCTCTTTCTGGTATATTTATATATTTGGTCCCCCCTTTGCACTTGCTTTCTCAAAGTAAACAGCTCATATTAGATATATATCAATCAGAGTTAATCACCTTTTTTTAAAAAAAATAAGGAAAGCGTGCTGTTTCTTTCTTCGCAAGAGGTCACGGACCAACACACGGACCTGATGGCTACCTTCTCGGCCAAGGCGTAGGCACGGTATGTGTTTTTTTTGAAGGGGGGAGCAGCTTTTTCGAGTTGGATTCTTTCTCCTTCACTTCGATTTCTCAATGGGATCAGTTTACCAATTAAACAATACGCTTTTGTGAAAGGAATTGTTTTAAGCGCTTACACTCTTTTCACACCACAGACTTTGCCCTTTGAAACCATAAACACCACCAAGAAGCCATGGAAGATTGCAGTCACCAACATTCTGTACTACAGCACTGGAATCTTAGCCCCCCTTCTGTGCATTAAGTACTCAATGTGAGTTGCCCCCTTTAATCCCCACACGTGAGAGCAACACAGAGAGAGAACAGTTGGTCTAAACTCTTTCTTCAAAATAAACAGGAGCAAAGTGGCAGAGTAAGATGAAATTGGTGGATATCAAGACAATGAAACATCAAACAACGAACATCCACTTGCGCGAAAAGAGGTGTTTGCAGGATAATAAATATATTTAATGCCCATTAATTTTTTTACCATTCCACATTTTTGTATTTATTTATTTATTATTTTTGTCGACTGATATATATCTCCGCAATTTGATAGAATGGAGTTCGAATTTTCTAATATGTGTCGACAAATAGTCCGAACCGTCGCGGTGTTCAATTATCGCACTTTGCTGGAAACGTTGCGCTTGTCTGTCGTCTCATATCATCACGCCTGACATTCACCGATTGAAGAGTGTCCGTTCCTGCTTCAGCACCCCTTTTTGCCAGGTGGCTTCCAGCAACAAAGAGATAAACCCCTTCCCACCATCTGGCTCGTTATCGTCCTTTCTATCCACACAGCACATTTTCTCTGTTGGACAATAATTCCTAGTTGGAATTCTCTCCTCCCTCAACTGACAGCAGAATCCAAGACACAAAGGAATCTTCATCTGCCAATATTTGCATCCCTTCAGTGAACTCATCACGGAGAGAGGAGAGGCAGAGTATTTTGTTTGTGGCCCTTCCAAATCTTTGCGCAAAGATTTTTTTTTGTTGCACACCCCCCAATGAACTACGATTCCCTCAGATATAACTTCACAAAAGAGAACATCGAGCCCTGGACGAAGGAATGGGGACCTGGCACCTTGCACTCCTTCTCATTCAACCATTTGGCCTCACTGAGCGAGCAGGACAAAGACCGCTATGTGGGCCAGCTGAGGACCCTGTGGATGAACTTTTGCAGGAAGAAATCAGTCCAACAACGCGTGAAGGAGCCCATCGACCTGGCCTCGTTGCATACTCTCTTCCTCCAGGAACTGCAGCGCCAGTACCACCTCTTCCACGCACAGCATCCCCACCACCAACAAGATGAGCCACAACCACAAGAGCAGCATGTGCCTCCCACAAACGGCGACTCACAGGAAGCCATTCGGCCAAGCCAGGATGCATCAACAGTTGTCTCTCCCAGCCCCATCAAACCATTCACCGGGTACTGCGACCCCCCCCCCNAAAAAAAAAGGCTTCTCCTTTTGTTTGTTTATTTTTGGGGGGGGGAGATTGTGTTGATGAAGAGGAGTGAAGAGAAGTGATAAGCTTACACTACAAATCACGCCTGTGATTCATTATCACTCCCACTCCATTTCTCATATTTCTTTTTGTGCTGCCCTGTCCTAGTGCCTTCTCATTTGGAGGCGGTAGTGGAGGGTTAGCTCCGGGAGCAGGAGTAGCGGGAGTAATGCCCAGCAATGGACTTTCGTCCATACTTCATGCCACTCTAGAAGAGGAAGAGGAACAGAGCAAAATCATGAAAGCAGCAACAAGGAAGAGGAAGACCAGCTCTTCACCTGTATCCGACAAGGCAAGATTTATCTGCCTCTCCAAACCCCAGCACTAGTCTCCGTTGAGATGACAAACAGAGAGATCTAAAGCTTTGCTGATGTTCCCTTACGGTTTTGATCTTCATAGGAATCAGATGGCGGGCCAGTGCAGAAGCAATCAGTAAAGAAGCAAAAGGCAGCGGTGGCCTCTCCTCCACAATCCGCCACTTCACCTGACCCAAAAGCAGAGAAGAGACTAAGTCGATACCGCAGCGCACCCAGCAAGGTACTGGCATGATTGTTCACCCCTCCCCCTCTCATATCTTCCCTTCAAACTGATATGTCTATTGCTCAACTAACTTCATTTTTCTTCTCATTTGTATAATCTTACTCCTCTCTCTTATCTTGGGTTTCATTGGAACAGGCTTTGCTGGAAAGAATGGAAATGGCATTAGAAAATAGGATGTTCCTCATCTCACGAGGCGAGAATGATTCTCGAGAAGGCGACAATGCTTTGAGACAGTACCGTTCCTTGACATCCATTTTTTAGTGCTTCTATGAATCATGAAGCACCATAGACATTTATTTACCAGTACTTTTTTTCTGTAGGTATTCTGTTCTGGGTCACACTGGGTCTGTTTACTCAGTGCGTCTTGCCAATCTGCCAGCTTGCAACTGCCCTGACAATACTAAAGTTCGAGGGCCCCCCCCCCACAGCAACAGTGAGAGAGAAGAGAGAGAGAGCAGCTCATCATGAAGAGGAGCTCTTTCTTCATTTAGATTCTTCCTTACAATAGTGTTTCTTTTCTTAGGGTCATCATTGTGTGCACATATTGTTTCTATTTCTAAAACTGTTTAAGGTTCCCCGAAATGATCCAGTCCTTTACCAACGCGCCATTCTTACATCCGAGGTATATATATATACACACACACACACCACGCAACTAGCAAATACGACAGAACAATAAACTGATTCTTTTTTGATTCTAATGTGTTTATTTGTGGTGAATAGTTACAGTCCATTTATAATAGTGCACCCACGACACCATGGGAGCATTTTCAGTCTGAACGCTCATCCACACAGACCGATAACCAGCGCAAACCCATTCAAGGAGACTGGTACTTTTCCTCTTTTCCTTCTTTCTTTCTTTCTTCTTTTCTTTTTTTTTTTTGTGTGTGTGATGACTTTGAAACAATGCTTGATACGGTTCCTTTCTCAATGCTCAGTGCAATATGCTTCGAGAAACTAAGTGAGACTGAGGAACTCGTTTATTGCAGAGACGGCTGTGGATTCAACTTTCATAAGGTAATATATATACGCACACACACACACAGAGAGAGAGAGAGAGAGGCGAGAAGAGAAAATTGTGGACCTAAGATAAAAATGAACTACAGGAATGCTTAGAGCGTTATTGCTCGTGTCATATGAGCAGCGGCAACAGCGTGTATTGTCCAGTCTGCAAGGTGTTGTGGAGTGCCACAGCAGCCCCAGTTCCAGTCCCATACCTGACGGCCGGCTCTGGAATTACTCCAATTCCAGTTGTCCAGAATACGTCAACGTCTGTGCCCACATCTCCAGACTACCAGAGACTGGTACCCACTTCGCCGCCAACAGCTTCACTTCGGTCACCCGTTTCGCCTGGGCCACCACCATCGACTGCCCCCACCCCATCCATCCTAATCGTTCATGCACCCACATCAGCCACTTCCTCCATCATCTCAACAACAACAACATCAACTGCATATGAAGCTCCCACTTCCCCTTCCTCCTCGTCCACTTTACCGAGCGAGCAGCAGCCATAGCCAACAAATGCTGAATGAATGAAGTGAGAAAGGAGAGAGTTGGACTCAAAAGAGGAGGAACAACAGAAGAACAATGGGGGACAGCTTGTCAGTGAAACTTGTATCAAGTGAATAATAAACTGAACCCTTCCCATCTCTCTCTCCTTCTCTCTTCATGTTGGCCAAGGTTGTGGCAATTGACCGTTGCTTAAACGGCTCTTGGTGGGGGGGGGGCCTATGAGGCAGTTATTTAATCAGCAGTTGGTTGGGGGCAGGATGGGCCGCTTGCCTTCGAGCCCTTGGGAGGCATTTACGTTTCTCTTTGCTCTGAGCAGTGCCATCGCTTGTGGATTATCCTTGTATCACTTCGCCAAGTTCCTCTCCCCCAATGCCCCTCTCACTGCTCCTCCCTCGTCTTCATCTCCCCGTGGAGATGCATCTCTTGTTGTTGCTCTCTTCACAATTGACGTGTGGAAGCGATTAGCAGCAGATATTCTACTGCTGTTTGCATTTGTTCTACAACACAGCTTCACCAAAGCTGAATTTATGCAAAACATATGGCCACACAAGATCCCTGAATTACATCGAAGTGCATATGTCTTGGTGACTGCATTGGTTCTTCAGGCAAGCATCTAAAGGGAAATCCCTTTCATTTCTGATGGTGTGCACACAAGTGTTGAAGCTAAATGACACCATTTTCATTCACAGCTTCTTATGTACTGCTGGATTCCCATTCACGACTGCATCTTGTGGGATGTGAAGAGCTTCTGGCCACTTTCTGGCATACTTAAAGTTGCGTATTGGGGTGCATGGTCAGATTCTTCTCTCTCACCCCCTTCCATCTTGTTACATCTTGCTTTCGCTCTGCTTTGCCCTGCTCTCTCTGCTCTCTGCTCTCTCTCTCTCTCTCACACACACACACAATGATGCACTGCAGGATATGGGCAGGCATTGAAGTACTTTCCATAGACGTGAGCGAGCTCACAGGTATCAGACAAGTGTTGTCCCGCCGCGCTGATGCACTGTCTGACAGAACGCCTCGAGCGGCTTCCTTCTATCGCCACATGCGCCACCCACTTGCTTACTCCATTCTGGCAATCCTTTGGTAATTCCCAAAGATCTCTTCTCTTCTCTTCTCTTCTCTTCTCTCATGCATCACTCAACTCCAGGTCCAGAGCGTTGATGACGTTGGACATGTTTGTCCTTTCATTGGGCATGACCATCTATCTGTTCGCCAGGTCTCATCCTCTCATATATGTTCCACATTGCAATATACTAAGCATTTTGATTTCCATCATCACCTACAAATATAGGAGTTGTGTAGATGCAGCAGATGTTGCCTTTATGGTAAGTGTGTTTCTATTCTATTCTATTCGTTTCCTTTCTTTTATTTCTTCGCCACCATGTGTGCATTTCATTCATTCGTTCGTTCATTGCTTTGGCCTTTCTGCTTTACTCTCAAAAACACGAAACAGAAGGAGAAAATGAGCAAGCAATCATCGCAAAAGAGCCTTGAGACCAACAAAACAAGTTATCATTGATCTATATAAACCTTGGTGTCAAGTTGTCACCATGTAAAGGCAACTGTGAAGATGATGAGTGAGATGAAGAAGAAGAGGTCTTCGGTGTGTGTACAATGCAAAAAAGAAAAGCAAAATAAATAAATAAATGTTGTCGACATGTGTGGTACGGAGTAAAATCTGGGAATTTAGTGTCGGCATTTATTTTGATATCACGGGGAAGGCTGGTTTGCATCGTTCTTTTCCCTCTTCCTCCCTTTCTTAGGCGCACAAAGATCCGAAATGGCTCACTCTGCCACCGAGGTCAAGCTCTTCAACAGATGGTATGTATTGTTTGCTTTCTCAAGAGAATAAAAAAAAGGTTGGTAGTAACCGGTGGGTGAATGAATTTACAATTAGGACTTTTGATGATGTGTCCGTCGGAGACATGTCTCTCACTGTAAGTCTTACCTCGCCAAATCGCCCCCTTCCCCTCTCTTGGCATTCGTTGTAAATGCTAGTTTTTTGTCCTCTCTTTCTTCCCCCCGCCTAATTCCATGATCTTGTGTTTCTAGGACTACATTGCCATCAAGCAGAAGCCCAAATACTACACATATTTGCCTCACACTGCTGGACGCTACTCTGTTAAGCGTTTCAGGAAGTCCCAGTGCCCCATTGTGGAGAGGTTGACCAACTCTCTCATGATGCACGGCAGGAACAACGGCAAGAAGCTTTTGGCCGTGAGAATTGTTAAGCACGCTTTTGAGATCATCCATCTCTTGACTGAGGCCAACCCCCTCCAAGTGCTCGTCGATGCCATCATTAATGCTGGTCCTCGTGAAGACTCCACAAGAATTGGCTCTGCTGGTACTGTAAGAAGGCAAGCTGTGGACGTTTCTCCCCTCCGCCGCGTTAACTCTGCCATTTACTTGCTGACCACTGGTGTACGTACTTCATCTTTGTTCCCCTCCCTACATTCGAGCTCATGTCTTTATTAATTTGTGCTTATCGATTTCCTCAGGCTCGTGAAGCTGCCTTCAGAAACATCAAGACCATTGCTGAGTGCTTGGCTGATGAGTTGATCAACGCCTCCAAGGGTTCTTCCAACAGCTATGCCATTAAGAAGAAGGACGAGTTGGAGAGAGTGGCCAAGAGCAACCGTTAAAAAAGGTTCTACTGTTTTTTCCGTATCTTTGTGCAATGCCCAAAGGAAGTTGATGTTCCATCTGAGCGCCCCAGAAAATAAGATTAAATTAACAAGAAAACGGTGTTTATTTATGAATTGCGCCCCCTCTCTTGGAGAGATGGATTCATTCATTGTCGTTGTGCATTAATTAATTAACAGTTTCGGTTTCGCTCTTTCGTAACCTTTTCCATGAACTGCCGATGTAGCGAATTAAGAATGTATGTAGTAGCGAAACTTCAAAATGCATCTGAATGAATTTGCTTACCTTGAAGTAGTTGTACTTGATATCGTACTGCATGTCGTACCAGAAATTGACCTGTTTGGGACCAATATTATAAGAGCCAACAAGCATTTGAGCAGGCTGAATGAATCAAGTAGCATTCCTCAGATGATTAATTAATGCCCCAAATCAACGTAAGAAGAGATTTGTTAAAAAAAATACGTACGGCGATGCAGCGGCCTTGGTCGTCGGGGGCTTGCTTGACGTGGTGGTACCATAGAGAGGGCAGGTACAGCATTTCGCCCTTTCGCACGACGCATCTGATGGGCGTCGCGTGCTTGAACCGCGGATAGCGCTCGTAGTCAGGCCGGTCACCATCCACGGCTATCCTGTGTGTGTGTGTCACAAAATTTGACTTAGAAATCGGCGCCTGCTTATTTGACCTGCTCTTTTTTGACTTGAAAATTGGCGCCTGCTTACTTGCCCTGCTCTTTTTTGACTTCGTGGTTTTTTGGAAAGTCGAACAGAGAGAAGTGGAATCAAGAAGGATGTGTGAATTCAGAGATAGAGAAGTATACCAGGGGACTGTCTCGGGAGGCTGCTTCTCTTTGATGTGGAATTGGCCAGTGGTGGGGTCTTCCTCGTAACGGGCCAGCTTGTAGGTCTGTTCGTGGAGGAAGTGCATGTCCGTCGGTGGATAAAGTGTGAAATGCTTCTCCCCTGTCACAACCACATAAAAGTTCTCATAGTGGTCTATAGAGATTGACATGCAGAGGAAGAAGAAGAAGAAGAAGCAAGGATCAAATCAGCAATGCCAAAGAAGATTAGCAAAGTAAGCTCATTTAACTGGTGTTTGTTGTTTGTGAGGCTGACCTTTGTGGAGTGAAGTGATGGATCTCTGATCACCCATCCAGAAGTTTGTGACATCGGGAGCGACTCCCAGCGCCTCAGTGGCCCACGGGACGTCGTGCTCAATGTCCTCCCACAGCTCAGAGAATTCTGTGGTCATACTGTCGTTCTGGTGCTGAACATAGGGCACCCCTGAATGTGTGTGTGTGTGTGTGTGTGTGTGTGTGTGTTGGAATTCCTCTGTGTCTTGAGACAAGGAGTGTGGGAGAGCAGTGTTGAACCATTGAATGTGGAATCTTGAAGCATTTGGAGGAATTGTGGGAAGGCCACGCGCCGCTCATGGGGTGTCACAAAGTAATCCCCAACTGGAGCATCGCCATACCCGTTTGGTGTCACATCCACAGTCACCTCTTGTACAACATGTTCTGTTGTCAGACAATATTGTGTCCAAGAATGAATCTGCAAGGGGAGGGATTACCAGTGTTGCAGAGCTTCTTGGCAAGGTACTCATTTGTCCACTTGGTGAAAGCAGGCCAATGATCAAATCCATCTGCAGTAAATAGAAGAGTTTGAGAGGTCAAATGTTTTGGGGGGGGGGAGTAGAATTGAGTGTACTTGTGATGATGGCTGGAAGATTGGGCATGACGAAGCTGCGCAGGAACTCAAGTGCACTCGGGGGATCCTCCAAACGAGGAACCTCTCCAGGCAGATACAAGTCTGCTCTTGGATGTGATGAAAAAAAAAACAAGAGATCGATCAATTAAATTAAATCCCTGGATGAATCAGATTTGAATTAATTGAATAACACCGTTTGCTTCTTGGGACATCAACAGAAAGGGATCTTCTTCTTCTTCTTGTTGCTCTCGAAAGTCATCTTCAACATGTTGGCAGGAATCATCCATAATCAGTTGGCTTCCAAAGGAATTCTATTTTGTTTGGGAATTTCTTTTCTAATAATTCCCACCCACACTTTGTTTCAAAGATGTGTCTCTCTGTGTGGATTGATCAGATTGATTTGTCTTGCTTCTTCTTCTTCTTCTTGGTGATGTTGTTGAACAGGTTCTTTGTTTATTCAAAAACATTCAGAGCAAAGAAAGCAAAGCAAAGAGGTCTCAAAAGACAAAACATACTAATAATGGCCTTGAGAGAAAGAGAAGAGGGCAGGAAGGTCTTAAATGATGATCCAAGCGTGCATGCATCAAGCAAGCAAGCAAGCAAGAAAGAAAAGAAAGAAAAGAAGGAAAGAAAAGAAGGAAAGGAAGGAAAGGAAGGAAAGGAAGGAAAGGAAGGAAAGGAAGGAAAGGAAGGAAAGGAAGGAAAGGAAGGAAAGGAAGGAAAGGAAACACAAGCATGTGGGGATACACCTTGTATATGTATGTATATATTGCTAGAAAGCATCGTCGTCACTGCTGCTGCCCGAGCTCAGCAATCTGCATCAAAAACTGTTTCGCGTTGAGCATCTCTGTCGTTCCGTAGATAATGTGCTTCGTGGGCTCTCCTCCTGCTCCCCTTTGCTCCTGTTCGTTTGAAAGAAGAAGAAAGAAGAAATAGAACGTTCAGATAAAGACGAAAAAGGAAGAATCTCTCTGCTCTCTCTCCTTCGAGCGCCTAGAGCCCACAGTCACTAGCCAATGCTTATGGCTAGCCATACATCTCTCTGCTCTCTGCTCTCTCTCTCTCTCTCTCTCTCTAACAAACACTGGAAAGCGCCTTGAGCTCGTAGCCACAATGCCAAGGCTAATGGCTTACTATACATGCTCTCTCTCTCTCTCTCGTTGTGTGTGTGTGTGTGTGTGTGTTGTGCAGCAGGAAGAGACAGAGAAATGAGTACCTTGGCGTAGTCCTGTAAGTTTTGGTATTCAACATAGTTGCCACCACCAATCACGAATACGATAGCATGGGTGAAAGGAGTATTCTTGCGAGGTGTGGCTGAATGTGCATGGCTGATCTTCGGGTCATAGTATTCATACTGCTCTTCCACATTGAGCGAACTGCTTCCGCGCAACTCCATCAAGCTGTCCACGATTCTATTATAATGCATACGTCAATGACATTACAACTTCTTGGTAAGCGCGCACACAGAAGAGAGCAGAGAGAGAGAGAGAGAGAGAGAGAATAATTGAAAAGACAACTTGAACATTGGGTAAAGATGTTTACCTAGTTACATAAAGATATTTGTTGGATGGTATCCACATCTTGATGAGGGAAGTGAAAGAGCTGTATCCGCGCATGAGGCCTGATGAAGTTGATGACGCTGTGCTGCGCTTTGCTCCCCCCGCAAAGCTGTTGCTGAATGCTTTCATCCTTTGTCAAAAGTAAGTGAGTCTCACGAAACAAACGATCAAAAAAGCGGTTAACTGGTGGCCAGTATTTTGGAGGGTAGCTCACTTTTTTATATAGCGCAAAGGAGTCAAATCAGCTCCTGATTCCACTAATGCTGCCTCGTACTTCTGTTATTGTCCCAAATATTATAACATTATGTTACTTTACCATACACACCAACACACACACACACACACGAGAGAGAGATAGAGAGAGAGAGACCTGCATATCTTCTTCAGGTATTGCCTGTGAAAGATAGTATGTGAGGAAGAGCCTCAGTTTATCTTCAGCTGTGTCGCTTGCCTTGGCACTGAGAATAGATAAAATCTCTTTCTTGTCCTTTGATGTATATTAAAATGCTTGTTAATAAATTACTCAATCCTCAAATGGTTCATACTATTCTTCACTGCTTTTTTGGGTGCAACAGTGTTACAGGTTATGTACCGGTGTGGAGTGTGTGATGATACTCTCCTCCGTTTTGAGGTAAGTGTCCAGGTTACGTTGCTTGATGCGGTCAACTAGTGCAGTTGCAATATTAAGGTGCATGTCAATTAGACGCTTTTTCTCAGTGAGCTCGACTATCCCAGAAACCAATGAGCCCAGACCCCTTGTCTTTTCCAGGTTCAAGCTAGAGAACAGAATCCAGAAAAAAAACGTCCCTGTCACTATTGATACACTCAGGAACTATTATATGAAGGAGAGTGCGTACGCAGGATCATCATTTTCAGCCCCTTTCAATTTGTTTACTTCATCCATAGCTCCAGTATATTCTTTAATCTGTGCCTGCATATCCACTAAAAAAAACATGGAGAAACACAATCAGTTTATGATGATTGCTACTACTTGAGAATTGCTTAAGTTTGCCGCAGTGACCAAGGTGCAAATGAATCTGACAATTGTTTACCTGCAACCTTGGGCCACGGATTGCCTGCATTTGCAGCCCAAAATGCATCTGAATGATCTAAATCATATGTCTTTGTTTCCACTTTCTTTGTTCCTCCTTCTCCCTCTGACTCTACCTGGTGTGTTAAAAATGGAAAGGACCACATGTTTGTAAATGAGTGAAACAGGATTTGGTATGAACAGAAATGTCCTCATCATGTGTGTATTTACCTGCACTTTAACACTGTTAAGTTTTACATCAAGCAAATCATGAGCAAGTGCCTGATATGTCCATGTGTGATGAAACATCACAGACATATCAATATTACGATCCAGCAATATTAGTACTATTTGATGCATGGATGTTAGTGCTATGTTCCAGTACCAGATAAAACAAATGTTAGTTTCACGTATCATTGAGGGTAGCACCCTACCTGGCCTCTGGAAAGAAGAAGGTCCGTCTGAGAGTAGACCACCACATTTGAGAAGGTGATCGCGCAAACGGTCACTTAATTTCTTAGCAACCATTGACGCAGCCGTGTTACGAGGGCACCTTATGATCGGCACCTGGCCCTGCAAAAGCGAAGATAATCAGTAAGTATTGTAGGGGACAACCAACAAAAGAACATAAAAGAGGGAGAATACTTACGAGGGTAACAAGTGCACAGAAAAGTGATTCCACTACTTGATCCACGTTAGCCTCAGCCTGAGTATCACTGATCGAAGGGCTGTTAAATGCTATGTATGAATTGTGTTGATTCAAAGTAAATAGCCTCTCCTCTAGCGAGATGAAGTGAAGATACTGGTCAAAAATCTGCATAAATAGCAGGAGGTCAGTGAAGAGTTTAGGAGCGTCAGAGAGTAAAATGTGTAACCTTAGTTATGCTAGGGAGGGAATCGGTGGCAAGGACAGCCTCTGCCAACTCTTCAAGAAGTTTGCGCTGCGCAGTTGACGAAAAATTGAGATACACGCTGTCATACAATTTATTAGCACAGTCCTAAGACAGATAGTTAAAAGAAAAACATAGCCGTAAGTCAAGGAATTGTAGAAGTGTAATAGCAGGCGAAGAGGCAAAATCAACCAAGCATAGATAAACAAACAAAAGCAGCCGTACCTTCGCAACTCTTTGAATATTCTGTTGGGATGGAGAGATGAAATAGATAGCTGGAACGTCTGGAACTGGTTGTCTGTCTGCATGAAGGGACCTTTTTAACAAATCGGGGAGAGAGATGGTTAGCCATATGTAGCCTTGATTTGTGACCGTGGGCTCTAGAGTAAGAGTAAGCCTTAGAACAGTGACATGTACTATGGAAGGAGAGGAAAGAGAAGATAAGAGGAGTACGAACAAGTGCAAAGTGATGCCCTGCTTCCTTAGTTCTCCAACTTTGAAGAGTGGAGACAGTATGTCGCGACAGTAGTCATCATAAAGGAGAACTTTCCACACTCCCTGCCAGAAACCATCTAGATCATCTGTGGTGCTAAGATTAAGGAATCGCTGAATGGCCTCTGTGTAAGCGTAAAGCAGAGCAAAAATCAGTGTTGAGCAAAAGTTTGTTTTTTTTTTGGGGGGGGTGAATTCAATTGTAACGACGACCCTTTTGCTTTTTGCACTGTAGAGAAATGGTACTGATGTACTTTTGGAGATGGATGGGAAGGAGGAGGATTAACCTTTCTGCTTTTCTCGAATGGAGAAGCTGGGCGAGGCGGTCAGGGAGGACTTTTCTTTCTCCTTTTCTCTCATCAGACCGCCAGGCCCAGAAGAAGAGCCATGTACACTCATGGGGGGGTTCATCTCTTTCTTTTAAAGACAAAGAAGAATGGAGGGAGCAAGCTTTCTTTGTTTGTTGTTCTCTCTTGGTCCTGCGTGTTGCTGCTGCGGCCACCAACAGATCACACGCAGACAGCACTGCGGCAACCCCCGGAGGGATCCCGATAAATCCAGAAACATCTGTAAGTCTTCAGAAATGCTGTTTGTAATTATTTTTTTTCTCTTATCCATTCATTCTACTCTTCTCTTGATGGAGTGTGAAGCGCTTGGCTGATGCCTTGTTGTGCTCCTCCAGCAACATCTGGAAGTCCTGCACACTCGGTAGATCGTGACGATGTGCGCATTCACCACCACCACCCTTGCTCTTGCTCTTCTCCTTCGTCTTGCTTTTCTCTCCCTTATGTCTCTGGTACATATTAAATATTGAACATCTAAAAGAGATAAAACAAATACCAAACTTTTTCATTGTTGCTGTTGAAATATAAAGAACTATTTTTTATTAGTTGGTTTCGATTTTTAAGAGGGTAGAGCACGGATGGCCGAGCGGTCTAAGGCGCTAGACTCAAGTTCTAGTGAGGGAAACCTCGCGTGGGTTCAAATCCCACTTCGTGCAATCCTTCTTTTTTTTTGGGTTGCATCCTACACAAGACCCCTTTATTCTTTCTTAAATGTTCTTTCTAATTTTATGTTCTTTTAAAACCTTTTTAGTTTCACATTCTTACAGTTTCTTCTTATTACTTCAATAACTAGAACTGTTTGCTTAACAAAAATAAATAAATATTAATTTTTTATTGGCCAATGAATTGTCTGTCTTGTCATATGCCAATTTAATTTGTGCTTTTTTGATTGGTTCCCACAAATTGCATTGTCTGTTTGATGGATCAGTGAACTTATATTTGTAATATGGAATTGCATTAAAATGCATTTGTATTTTTCTGCAAGATTGGCCTGGTTGTTTTGTCACCACCAACAAACAAACAAACAAACAGTGCACTGAATAAAGACTTCCTTTTCCTCTTTTCCAACACTGTTTGTTAGCAAGTATCTCAAATGGACTCAATCATAATGATGCAACAAGGATGCCATCCACAAGAACAAACAGAAGATGTACAGAGCCCTCTCTTTCCAAGTTTGCCTGTGGAAGCTTGGGTAAACACCTCTTCTCTTCCCCCCCCCTCTGATGTGTTGTTAATCATCCAACTACAGGAACTCATTTATGATGGTCTTCCTCTGGAGAGCTTACAGATCTGCTCACTGGTTTGCAAACAGTGGAATGTATGTCAAAGCAACATGACATAGCAATGTTGTTGTTGTTGTTTCAAATAGTTGATCCTCTTCTTCTTGATGTTCCAATCTAGTGTCTGCTATTGTACAGGACCATCGCCAAGCGCCTTTGGGGACCAACTGGCTGGAACTTCCCAGTTGGGGTCAACTTTAAAGGTGACCTCTCCTGGAGCTGTTAACTCTGATTATACACAAGGAATTGTGTTAATTCCTTTTGTTTCTGCTGCTGGTGAACTTGCTTTCAGCATTTAGAGATTGGGAGTCTCTGGAATACGCTTGCAACATCAGGAAACGCCTTCAACGTTCAGGCTGCTGGAGTTTTGCAGATGACCACGAAGAATTTCTGAAGGCCTTAAGTAACCGTATAGAATGCCTCACATTAGACAAAGAGTCCTTAGCTTCAAGGGTAAGTCCATTCCCCCAATAATTATATATATCTCCTTCATGATGTTAAAGGAAAGCTTTGCATGTCTTTGACTCTTTTCTTCCTGTTGTAGGTGGGAGACGATACTAGCCAGGCTGTTGAAGATGATCTGAGGATAATAGTACACTTATATTCTTTCTGCTCTCTAGTGACCTTAAATGATACTAACCTCACTTCTCTGCTCTCTTTATGTTGCTCATTAATGTATGAAAATATTCATCATCATCGTTTGAAGAACTTGTTCAAGGACCTCTACCTAAGTTCAGATAACATCAGAACTACTTATGAGGCATTCAAACAAATTCATGGATACTCTCGCCATTGTCAGGACATGTAATCTTCTCTTAGCACTCAAAGCCACCATCATTTTCAAATTCAATTTACTGTTTGCAAACTCACAATTCCATCATGTACCAGAACTTTAAAGGCGATTCAGCACAAATTTTTCAGGGAGCTCAAAGAAAGGCTCAAGTACTTGGTGGGGAATGTGCTGACAAGAACAGAGGATCATGTGTTGAACTCCACTATCTCAGGTAACCTGTACACACTATGTATCATTCAGTGAAGCAATCTCACTCTACTCACCATTTTCTGTTTTAAAGGGGAGGAAGCTGTAAATAGAGTGCATGAAACCTTGCAAGAATTGAGTGTTTGCCAACAGTGTCTGAAGCTGTCCAATGCAAAACGACTAAGGTGAGATATGTGCCTTAATTACTTTAAAAATAAGGGTTTGAGATTCTAATTTAGTTCCAATTGAACAACAGTAATCTGACAATGTTATATGAAGCAGAAAAACTAGCAACCGAACTGGAAGTCACTTCAGTTCAAGATATCGAGACAGCAACCATGAATGCAGAGAGACTCAATACATGTATCAAGGATCTGCAAGGTATTTACCCCTAGGAAATGCCCCATTAGTAGCTTTCATTAATAAATTTATAATATAATGATGTTAACATTTGTTGGTACTAAGGAACTGGTGGTATTGCCACTCTTGAGAGGGTGATCAAGGCAAAGAAATCCTTCCATAACAAAGTGATCACAATGTTTGCTTCTTCAAAGATATCATGTTGGGATTACATTGTTGACACACTCCTCTCTGGTCTTCCTTCAACTCAGTCCACAGCTGAGGCTATGTTTACAAGGTTTGAGTCTCCTCTTCTTTCCTGTGATGATAAGTATTACGTAAATAATTTTCAAAATTAGTACATCATTGAAAGAAGCAATGCTGAAGATAGCCAAGAAGATGGTCAAGATCAATTCCCATCCCATTACAAATTATGTATGTATACCAATCCGTTTCAATGAATTACTAAGGGCCTTTCAAACATTCTAATTATGGGGCCCTTACTTTGTAAGTTGAAAAAGTTTGACATTGAGAATGAGATGTTGAACCAGATCTTCTTCAAAGCCTCAGGAGGAATCGAAAAGAGATGTCCTGTGGTATGTCCTTCTTTCTCCTTCTTTCTTTTTTGCTTCTCATCTCTCGCCCCTAATTCCACTGCACTCATCATTTTTTATTCTTGGGATACTGTTTTTCAATAACAACAGGAACAACTTCGTATCCCAATCAGCCATGACACCAGGAATCTGTTAATCGAGATGCTCGCTGGGCTGTACTCGATTACAAATCAGAATGAAAATTCAGAGAGGCTCCAAAGTATCAATAAACTGGTGTACAAAGTTGAAGAAGCCCTGGCAAATGATATAGATCACCAAATTGTCACGGTTTTTAACAAAGTGGATCAGCATGGCATTACGTTGGAAGAGCTATCAAAAATTACCACTGAGATATCAGAACGCAGAGATCAATGTGGGTTACAAGGAATTGACCATAATGCCAAAATTAGGATGGGCCTGAACTCGCTGAACTTGGTAAAGTTGTTACTGAGATGATCTCAATTGGCATGAAAATCTCATTGATATATGTTAAATGTTATTGTTTAGGTACCTAAGGCACAGCTGCAGCTTTCAAAATCAGAAGAAACTATGAAAAGGAGTGTGAGAAACTTTGATAATTGTGGAGAGGCTGCTGCTGCGTACAACAGGTAACTAACATTTCGTAATCACAGCTGATTTGCTCTTTAACAGTTAGCTGCATGTAACCATACTGATTGGATACAACTGCTTCCAGCTTGGCCTTTGATGCAACATTGTGCCAGAGAATTTGTGACCAGATGCCTCATCCCTCCTCTTCAAAGACAAAAGAGGCCCTGCTCTCAATGATACAAGAACTCTCTGAGAGACAGAGGCAGATTGAAATAATTATTTCAAGGATTTTGGATGGCGTCATAAGGGAAGTGGAAGGATTATCTCTCTCAGTCTCTCAACCTACAGAGGTGAGACATTCACCACTTCTTCCGTCCCCTTATACTCTCTCATCTTAGCCGATCCCTAATTCATATCATCTTTTGATGGTGGTGATGCAGAGCTTATGTTCTCTCGCTTACTGTTACTATTACTCTTTGGAGGCTGACCTGGATGCTATCAGGGTAAAATGCCTTTCCAATTTATCCATCACGAGTCTTCCATTTTGCTTATTACTCATAATATTCAGAACTTTGAGTTATCAACTATCTATGAAACAAAATGTGAGAGCGTCTTAAGCCAAATCATTGTAAGTATATTGATCTCTACTGCAAATGTCCCAGTTTCTCAAGATGTACAAGGAGAGAATAGAGAAATGGTTATTTTGGTTCTCAGTAAGACTTTGTTGTAACTTAGGATTTTCACAAGGGCTACTTGTCAGTTCTAAAAGACAAGGTAAATTCTTTTTTCTTTGGCTACATATCTTAAATGAGATAACACTCTTTCTTCCATCCTTACGGCGTCTCCTTTATATCACACAAATTAATAATACATAGGTGATGCTAAAGGAAAGCTGCTTTGAAATGGAAATTGCAACTTCAGAGGTGAGGAATTGGGTCCAAGGACTTGAATTCAGAATTAAAAGGTGATTTTATACACTCTCTCTTGTCGTGTGTTTAGTTTATTGACCAACAAGATGTCACTTTTTATCACACCCCAGAGAGATGGCAGATATGCATAAAACTCTATATTTCATAGAAGACAGCATTAATGAAAGAAAGGCCAGTAGTCTTTATTCCAAGATCTCTGAGCTGGTGGCCCAAATTTATAATGTAATACTCAATCATCACATTCATTGCAAAAAAGCAAAGGATATGTATCATGCTTAATCTCATTCACATTCATGCTGAGTCCAGTTTAAGGAAGTTGCTGATGAAACTACTATTGCCCCCAAAGAGTATGTAAATTGCAACATTTGCAAGAGGCACTTGTTTGGTCTTTAATGTAATCATGATCTAAGGAGTTAACCTAATAACGTCCTCGCTCTGACATTTAGGTTATATTACCAATCTATGGCGTTTCTCAATTGCCCTGGCGTCCTGTCCAACTTGGCACACAGACCTTCAACCTTCCTGGAGATCAAGAAATTTCTTAAAGCTTATTGTAGGTCCTATGCCATCGTTGGCATAGATCTTGACCTGATCGTCCAAACATACTCCCCAGTCAATCAGCCCTTGGCGAACGTCATTGATTCAGATGTTAGGCGTTTGGAAAATGAAATCTTACAGGGTAATATACACTCACAACAACACTCACATGAGAGAGAGAGCAGAGAAAGCAGAGAGAGATTATCATATTCTGAATCGTTTTGCTTTTTGCATGGCATAAATAACTAAACAGGAGGAAAGAGATTCTCAGAAGGAGCAAGAGCAAAATATCTGACTGAGCTGAACCAACTGAAGAAATCCTTGGAGGAGTACAACTACCACTTTACCTATAGCGCTATCTCATCAAGAATCAAGAGACTAGAAGAGAAGGTGATAGTGCCAACTGACAGCCCCACTACTCAAGACGAAGGTGGACAAGATGATGGTGATGATGGTGCAGAGTTTTTCTTGAAAGAAGAAGAAGAAATAGAGGGTCAGTATGAATACGAAGATGAAGATGAGGAGGAGGAAGAAGCCATTGAGGAGTGAAACAAAGAAGAGGAACGAAGAACAAAGAAAGAGAGATAAATGATTGATTCTTGCTAGTCATTCCATTATACTTTTGTTTTGCCAATTGTAATGAAAAACAAAACTGTTGTCTTCGTATTTAGTTATTTTTCCTTTAAGGAAACGAGCTAACTTAAGCTTCTCAAGTACCCTCCCCAAAACAACTGACAACCCTACCTAAGACGAAGATGATGGTGCAGAGTTGGAAGTAGAGGATAAGTATGACAAAGATGATGACGATGAAGAGGCGATTGAGGAGTGAAACAAAGAAGAATGAAAAAGGATAAATGATGATTGAATCTTGCCCGTCATTCCATTATGTACAATAACTTTTCTGCTGGAGTGCCTTCAAAATAGTAAAATGTGCTGCTAAGTGGATTGGTGTTGATGAGGGAGGCGGTCAAAGAGGCTGACGAACTGTCGAGCGCGGGCTGCGAGGTCGAACTGTTGGTCCACCATGAACTGGCGAGGCTCATAAGTCTCAAGCCTGCTTATGAACGTATCAAATGCCTCCTCCAGCTCCTCCTTCCTCGTAAAGCTTCACAAAGAAACCAGAACAACAGAAAAAGCACAACAGGATGTAACGTAAGCAAGCTATTCCAGGTAAGTGCACATTTTAAAGGTATACCTGTGACCGCATCTATGGTCCCAATAGGGGATGACTGTTACTGGGGTGGTCACTTCTTTATAGTAATCCTGATAGCCTGCTTCCTGGGACATGAGCGTCACGTCCCACACAAGGAGTGGCACATCACTTGAGAGCGCCTCTAGCAGTGCGATTCCCTGCCACAATTCATCAATGCGTTACTATGTGTTTGGTCCAAATTTGCTGGTTGTTCATTACCTGGCTTTCATGCCTGCCTAGCCAAATTCCATAGCCAGCTCTCTGGAGTGCAGCCATGTACTCTTCCTCATTGTACTCCCCGTACGTGAATCGGATGTAGTTTACACCTCTGAAAATGAGTAGAAGACAATCAAGGGAAGAGCAGAAAAACAGAGCAGAGAACAAGAGTCAAGCAATCCAGAAAAGTACCGTCGCTGAAGAAAGGTCTCGAGGAGTGAGATCTCATTAGGAGACCTATTCTTGATCATCAGAAGAGCGGGGCCATTCCTTCCATCATTTCTGGATTTGCCTGGAAGAGGAGAAAAGGTGTCCATGTCTATTCCCACAGGATACACTTCTAGAGGAGCTAAATCAAATCCCATATCCTCCCACACCTGTCCAGGATAGAAAGTGTACAGTATGAGAGAAAGAGAGAAGTGAATATGAAGATAATAACAAGACCTGTTTGGCCCACTGGCTTGGCTGAATGTATAGAGAGTTTGTAGACCTCTTGACTGACTATAGGAAGGTTAGCGTAAGAGAGCAGGATTAAAACAGCTATGGTGATAAGTACTTCTTGGTAGGGTCCTGCAAGTGCCGATTTGGCCCAGTCGTCTGGGAATACTGCCATGTTAGGCCCAAAGATGAAGCGCTTGGTGGAGTGGAATGCATGCTCTCCCCTAAGCCCTACAGCTGGTACATAGATCTGATGAATGTATCAGCTATGATGTCAACTTCCAATCGTTTCAACGAAACTTAATGGTGAGGAGGAGTGTCTTGCTCTTTGGTAAGGGCTGTTGAGAGATCTTGAGAAGACAACGTGGGCGTTGATAAGGTGGAGGCCTTTGACCAGGTTGTGCGAAATCTTGGCATGTGCATACCCAATCCAGTTTATTGTGTCGAGTGGGTTGTTGAAATTGGAACAGGACCACTCAGCTCCTAAACAACCACATTTAGTGGAAAGGAGACGAGAGGGAGTAAGTCTTACTGACCTGATCTGGAAAGGGTTGAAATTGTTGATGAGAAGGGTGTGGCATAGACATGGTCCTTAGTTCCTTGCATAAAGTTAGACCAGACTTTCTCTAGGCCATCCTCCAATTCTCTTACCTGCATCACGTAATAATATATTGTTTAGAGAAGAGTGCTGACACGAGCAAGAAGTGATGCAAACCCAGGAACACGAATCAAAAAGAGGATGAGTAAATCTTCTGGAGCTGATCTTTTCTCTGAGAGACTTGAGCCCTTTTCTCTCCTTGTAAAGGGAAATGGCCAGCTGCTCATATCTTTCTGGTGTTTCCGTTATCAATTCCTCACAACTGTAAGAGGATTCAATGTCACAAACTGTTACTGATTTGTTTGGAAGTCAGATGCAATACCCCATTGAAGTTAAGAAGCTTGCTGTGACCCTAGAGTGATAAGATGGACCAATCATAGTGACTATTGGGACACCTGCCCATAGAAGGTCAGTGGATGTCGTATGACCTGAACACCTGCGTGTCATTGGTAAGGACGACAAAGTGTAGGAAGACAAAGAGCTAAAGTTGAAGGTGAGAGTTACACAAATGGATCTAAGGCGACATCGCAGAGGGAGAGTCGTTTAAGGTGTTGCTCATGGGAGGCATCTGGCATGCCAATGAAGCGCTGCTCCCAGTTTGTTGAGTTGTTAAAGTACTTTGATAACTCCTGAATCAAGTTATCCCTTGATCCATCACTTTTCCATGTGAGCCAGAGCACACTACCAGGAGTGGCACTGGATAAGAAGTAAATTCTGGTTGGTTACGAAAGCAGAACCGAAATGCTAAGCAATATTGAACTTACATAAGAATCTTGGCCCAGGACTTCAGGACTGCACTATCTATCTTACTCCTTTGATTAGGGTTACAATATACAAACGCTGAAGTTGGCAGTTCATGCTGCTCCCTTGATACCTCTCCTGGATTCACTACCTCATGAAGATCTCTGCAGTGATGCTTTAAAAGAGGATCCGGGTAAGAAGTAGTGTTGGAAGCGCTGCTTACCTGTATGAATTGGCTTGATAGCTGTGAGGCATAAAGAGCAGTTTTTCATGATAGTATCTTGTGTGGGCTTGTGGCACGACCACAGGATCAGCAATAAGATAGTCTATGAAGGAGTATCCCAGAGTGCCTTTATAGGATTGGTGGTATGAGAAAAACTTACTCTTTGCTATTAAGGAATCATAACATTATCATAGTCAAGAGAATATTACCAGGAAAAGTGCAAGCGTGAATGATTACTGGAGCAGGTCTTTGTGAAAGCACACTGATTTTTTCACCATCATTGTTTGTCTGGAGGTCAATTAAGATCTGTATTTTATCAGCTTTGATCACTTCTGCAATCTCCACATGGCTCAATTCTGTTAGAGTCATACGTTAGGGCTTTATCACCAGAAAAAGGATTGCTTATTTACCTGTGAGAGAACGTGTCTTATGAAAGAAAGGGAAGAGTTTGGCTTCTACAACGTCGAGAGGAGGCTTGTCAGAGCATTTCCAATAGTATAAGAAGAGCTGTTTGTAAATCATAGGTAAATAGAGATTCTCTCATGGGACATCAGGCGTAGTTTGCTTGCCTTGTATTTGTGAGGGTTATGGAATTGGAAAATGCCTTGCCACAGTCTTTGTATAGGATGAGCCACGTGAATATTGCACCCAAAGTAGGCTATGTGCGTTAGCTCTGCATGGAAATCAGCCTGCAAGAGTTCATCACCTCAGGTTAGTTGTACAGGAGATGACTTTGATCACCAGAATGAAAGAAACCAGGTCTTACAGGAGAAAACTGAAAGCGAGGGGGCAATAAGACATGCTCTTGCTTCTTAGCCTGTTAGTGATGAAGAAAAAGGTGCTTAGAACTCTGTTTTTGCAAGCAAGGATGGATAGAGATGAGCTCACATGGGCCAAGATATAACTAGAAAAACTCTCCAGAGATATGGGCAGGAACAGAGATAAATGAGGATATATCTCTGTTTCCCCTTTCATCTGCACGTGCAAACACACAATAAAAAACATGAGAACATGAGAGCAAACATCAGTGTGAGTGTTGGGCCTGATAAACCTGAAATAGGGACTGATCCTCTTGCAGAAGTTCTTCCAACGTAGAAAAATCAGAACAGTGCAGTGCAGCATAGATATGCATGGCTCGAGAGTATTTAACTGGAGTTCCTCTCTTTCTAGCCTCCTTGAGCAGCCTGGTACCAGTGTTGAGAAGAGACAGTAAGAATTTTTCAATCCTAATCTAATAAGTGTAACTAAGTGTAAGGTCACCTGTTGGCATGGCCATACTTGTTCATGAATTCATAAGCAAGAGCAGCACAAGCAAAGCCGTCAGGCTTATGTGCATAATAGCTTATTGCTTCTTGGCAAACTCCTGTTATCAAGCCCAGTGTTAACATAACGTTTTAGTAGTCGGTACCTTCTCCTCTCCTCTCTCTGTGCTCTCTTACTTACTCAGTGATGAATCATAGTTCTGTAGCTTATTATATGCTCCAGACAGCAAAGTAAGAGTTACCGTATGGCAATTCTCGAGGAGCTTCCTGTTGTGGCCACAAAGTCCTCAAAATATATCATTCTCTGACGTTATATAGAAATATACTGGAGATTGGTACCAATTAGGATGTGCTGTTTTAATCTTAAACTCCTCTGTTTGCAAGAACTCAGCAGCAGCGCTTTTCAAAAATTGCACGGCAGTTTTGGAGTCCTCAGCGTGATATAGTGCTTGACCCAAGTGAGAATGCAACAGGCACCTGGTATTATTAAGTATTGTATAAGAAATAAAAGAAACAAACTTGTTAAGGATGGCGTCTAAAATAATGGAAACAAACTTGAAAAGCTGATCCTCATCTGAAGACGCAATTCTCCTTTCTTCAAGCACACTTAGGAATCTGCAACAGCGACGTGCATCAGAATATGATGTTGCAACACAATGTTGATACAGTTTTCAAAAACTGTATCATGGGATAGCTTACTCTGCAGCCTCAGTTGCTGCACCAATATCCCCAGACACAGCATAGAGCAAGTTGTTCATTGCATTGACGCTTCTGTCACCCAATGCCAAGCTCTGCTGGTTCAAATATTGACCTTTCCTAAAATCACCTGCATGCAAAGCCTGTGCTCCCAAGCTCACCAATCTTTTTCACACAGCCAGAGGTGACAAAGTGAGTCGAAGAACAAGTGTAAGACAAAAAAAGACACAAGAAAAGAGGGATACAGAGTTACTTGTCTCTATAATTCAGGAAAACTTCTGATTGTTCAAATGGGGAAACGTCTTGTCTGTTTGCCTTGCTCACTTCACCTGGTTCCTTCAGGTACTGTTCTGGCCAGGATTCTATGTTTTGTTTTTTCAAATTCCAATACCTATCCGCCATCTCAGCGTTTTGACCTAAGAATAAGATGGGAACTAAGCTTTGGGAAAGTCATAAAAAAAGATGCTTAACAACTCACCCATGTATCTCTTAAGATCAGAGTTATTAATAAGTTGTTCTAGACGTTCTGAAGGAAAGAGTAATGCCCACCGGTATTGAAGATGGAGAAGCTGCACATGCAAGACAATGTTAGCTTCCTAGCCAGATAAAAGGAAAAAGATAGACTCAGTACCTCAAGCTCTAACTGGGCATAGTCAGGTTTGTAAAGCTGAAGCTTCTTCTTGATAACCCTAAAACGTGTTTATCAATTGCTTAACATAAGAATGCAGGCACGATATGTGAAGAGGTTTCACCTTTCAGCCATCATGCTTGCATTCTCCCAGGAAGTCGTGTTGGCTCTCTGCATCAAAAGGCTCCATATGCTCTTATAAACAGAGGAGGTAACTGCTTCCTGATTTGGGGAGTTTACCAGCCTTTCAAAGCTTAATCTTGTTCCCTTAATTGCAAAATGAAGTTCCAAAAACTGAGGGGCAAAGGATGGACAACTGATACAAAGATGGTTGGATTAAGCACAAAGGATATGACAGCTGTGCATACGAAGAGAGAAGTAAAACTTACCTGCTTATGTCAGAGGATACTCGTAAGACAATATTCAAAGACTTTTCATGCAGTTCACTCATGAAGTGAGTGTAATTCCAGCCGTTTTGTCTTGAGAGTTCTTCAACACTAGTTAAGTATAAGAGAACACCAAAATTAATTGTATGACTTTGGAATATAGGGAAGTAAAATACCAGCAGATAAAGATTACTTGCACGAGCTACAGACATACCTTATCCCTAGAGTTATCACTGTGACATCCTTGTAGAGATAGACACGGAGAACACGTCTGTGAAATACAACAACGTGACACACTATGTCATAGCTTTCAACTGCTGTAACCCTCTCCACCAAAAGTTCACCATTTCTGCATTTATATTATCAATTTAATGAAGCTTGGTACTATTATTGTGAACAGTTGAGTTCTATACCTCATCTCTTGATGTGATGAGATGCATGAGGAATCATGGCACTTGCCAACTTCGAGTACATCAACAGCTTCTAATTCCTGTACTTCATCTTTCGACTTGTTGACAGGGCATGTGGTGAACTCCAGTAACTTATATCCTCCTAAATCTGTCCCTAACCAAGCATTAATGAGTTAATTTTGTAGTCTGTACTAGAGATTTTTGTGTTTTACCAACCTGATTGTTTAAAAAGTACACTACAATATATTGGAAATGGTATATCAACCCCAGCATCAAGTGCCATTGCTGCAAGGATTAAGCAAGCTTGTTCTCCACTAAATATGCTGGTGACAGATGCTTCCTGGTCTCTTCCAAAGAGAGAAATAACCTGTTGTGATGGATGTTTCCTCATACTGCTGAATACTTAGGAATTCTTCTAGAGAAGAGAAGGTACCTGTTGCATAACTCTGATGGCCTCTTCCACTGCACTAGAAGTATAACTGTAGATAGAATATAGAAAAAGGAACGGTATGTTGTTCTGGAACTGCTTCATCAGGAGATTGACAACGTCCATTTGCAGCGCCGAGCCCTGTTGATGGATGGAGTCAGTTCATTTAATACATTTTTGAATTATAAGTGAATGGAATAAGAACTTGGAGAGAAGCTAAACAACCTTCTTATGAACTAAGTAAGCAACTGTAAGAAGAAATACGTCATGTTTTCTGCACTCTGAGGAGTGTTCCTTGATAATTGAACATGGATTCCATACCAAATGTGCATCATTGAAACTCTCCTAAAGGTATGAAAGAGCGTAAGTGTACTGGTGTCTCAACCCAAAGTAAGCACTAACATAAAAGGGATACTCCTACTGTTTCTTTCTCAAGCCAATGAAGGCCATGCTTGAGGCTCATGAAAGCATGATAGCTGCTATTTGGGGTTGAATTGTCGTGGGGGTGATGTATGAGAAGGAAGAACTCGTGCAGCCAGCCATACCACTCATTAGGGCTCCACATGATAGCCTCTTGCAGGTGACTTAAAGCCTCAGGCACCCTTCTGATGTTGTGTACAAACATTTGAGCATTGTATCTTTGGGTTGCAGGAGAAAGGAAAGTGGGAAAGGATACTCCTGGCGGGAAAGGACAGCTGCTATATTGTGATGCAAGGTACTCACTGCTCTGTGTATGTCAGATTCCATAGGCCACAGGCCTCGCTTATGCTTTTCACACAGAAACAAATGTAGTTAACACTGTGTGTCTGTGTTCCTTGAGAGTGTGAGAGTACCATCCATTTAATCCTGGCCAGAGTACTTTGCCAGATTTCGATTGCACACTCTTGTGAATTTGCTTTGAGAAGGGACAGACCCTTTTGGTTCCATCTCTGCCACCAGTCTCTGCCAGTGTCTCTTTCATCTCCAACCCTGCAACTTTCACTGGTGATAAGAATAGAATCAACACAGTAATGTTCCCAAGGCTGTAGTAACTGAGTTCATTGCTTATACCTGGATGGCTGAGTGGAATTCTGGGCTGCTGTGGCACAAGCAGTTCCAAAAAATAACAGAATTATACAAAGCAAGATGGTCAGTTTTGGTTCCATGAGGAGACAAGAGCAGAGCAAAGAGACACAAGGAATGTAGACTGAAGGGGTGTTTACCTATCTAGACAAATCCAGAAAGATAAAGAATACCTTCAATCTGTTTAGGTCGTGCAATGTGGTATGCCTATGCAAACAACAGCTAAATCAAAGGAGGGCAAGTTGTTTCTGTCTATGCTGGCCTTGATGGCATGGACAGAGAGAAAAGAGTCCAAGAGGGAGAGAGAATTAATGGTAATATTAATTGCAATGGTGCTTCACATTCACAGACTCAGTGCATACCATGCTGTGACCTTATGTGTCTTTTAAAAAAAGAGAAAGAAGTGAAGGAGAATCCAACTGGCATGTGTTCAGAAACAACACAACAGTTTGTTTGAAAGGGGTGCATTAATGTGTTAAATTGATAATAATTGATTTTCTGGACGTTTCTAGAAGTCTTTCGATTCCCCCCCCAACCAAACCATACAAGGGACCAACAATCAAAACATTCATCTCGAAGTAACATTAAGAAGATGAAGAGAGCCGCCACCTCCACTGCCCTAATCACCAAGGCCATCACGGCAACCACCCCCAAAAGTAGCAATGTCTTTGCCCAGGTATCTAAATTTGTCCGATTTATTTTAGAAATATATTTCATCACACGGCCGTGTATCTGTGACCGCTTCATCTCCAGACTGCTAATATGAATTGCATTTTTTTTTGTAGAGACTGTTTGCGAGTGGAGAGCAGCTGAAGCGCACGCCCTTGCACGGGGAGCATCTGGCACTGGGAGGCAAAATGGTGCCCTTTTGCGGATGGGACATGCCCGTACAGTACAAGGAGAGCATCATCGAGTCTCACTTGCACACACGCACCAAGGCCGGTCTCTTTGACGTATCCCACATGGGCCAGCTCAAGTAAACATGACTATTGCCCCCCCCCCTCTCTCCCTTTAAATCTAACTTCCCCCCTCACCTCACCCGTCAACCTCATAATAACCATATACTGTTAAATGCCATTCAGAATCACTGGCAAGGATAGGTTGGATTTCATAGAGTCGCTGGTGGTGGGCGACATCAAGGCGCTTCCTGCTGGCCATGCACGGCTATCTCTTTTCACTAATGACCAAGGCGGTATCAAGGACGACACAGTGATCACCAATGCTGCTGATTACCTTTACGTCGTCATAAACGCTGGTTTGGATTACTCTTTCATTATCTATTCTCCAGACAGATTGTTGTTGTTGTTCTAATAATGTTGTGGTGGGGTTGTCAGGCTGCGCGGATAAGGACATCGCTCACATCAGCCAGCACCTGGAAGACTTCAAGGGCAAGGGCAAGGATGTTCAGGTGGAAATCATGAGCCAGTCACACTCTCTCGTGGCTCTCCAAGGTACTATTTTTGGTTAACAACAGCCCAATCTGCAGATTTTTGTACAGGCAGAGACTATCAATCAATGTGTCTATTATTAACCATTGTGTGTTGTGGTGATTGTGAAAGGTCCTGAGGCAGCAAATGTGCTCGCACAGTTTGTGGAAGGTGGTGACCAGACTCTGCGACCACTGGCGTTCATGAGCGGTCTTGTCACCAAGCTTCGCCTGCCCACGATTCCCACTCCGGTTGAAGCCCGCATCACCCGCTGCGGCTACACTGGCGAAGACGGCTTTGAGGTTCTCCCCTGCTCTCGCGTTCTCCAGTTCTTCTTTGAAACCAAACCAACATTTAACAAATTAACTGTAACTAAGTAATATAACAAATATAGATCTCGACGGATTCGCGCGAGGCTGTGAACGTGTGGAAGGCCCTCGTGGGTGATTCGCAGAGCCGCGTCATGTCAGTTGGCCTCGCTGCCAGAGACAGTCTTAGGTGAGACTCCCCATGGGCCACTTTCACTTCGTCCTTCTCTAAGTAGTTAAGCAGCACGTTGTATCTAACTCTTTGCACCCATCATGGTGTCCATGGACTTGGGGGTGTGTGTGTGTGAAGGCTGGACGCTGGCCTATGCCTTTACGGCAATGATATTACAGAGGAAACCTCTCCCATAGAGGCTGGCCTCGCCTGGACCATTGGTAAACAATCAGCTGTCTGTGCTCCCTCCTTAAACGTCAGATCAGGCCAAATAATGTGCATAGTTAGCTTGGTTCAGAACCATATAGTCATAACCCTAAGAAAACCCAATCTCTCTGTGATATGGTACCAAAGGTAAACGCAGAAGGGCAGAGGGCGGATTCCCTGGTGCCTCTGTCATTTTGAAGCAAATCAAAGAGGGCGTCAGCCGCAAGCGTGTCGGCTTCACACTCTCCGAAGGAATCGCCAGAGGTTGTCCTCTCTCTCTCTCTCTCTGCTCTCTCTCTCTCTCTTCAAGAGCCTGCAAAGTCTATGACTAACCGCATTCTCTCTGCTCTCTATCACACACTACTCACACACTACTCACACACTACTCACACACTACACACTCATTCACTGACCAGCGCACGCAACTGTGCATGAGACAAGCGGCAGCGATCAGATCGGCGAAGTTACAAGTGGCGGATACAGCCCTTCCCTTAAAAAGGCCATTGGTTAGTAGTTTCACACTCTACACTCTACACTGTGAATTTATATTATCCTTCTTTGTGCCTTACACATGTACTATGTTTACTTAATGTTTACTTAATGTTAACTTACATTGACCACTACTATTATGTATCTCTATTAATAAGGTATGACTTACGTGCCAACGAAGCTGGCGGCGGCGGGCACTCCTCTGAGCGTGCAAGTGCGCAAGAAGTTCTATCCCGCGACCGTCACGGCCATGCCCTTCGTGCCCACTCACTACTACAAGCCTTCCTAAACTCTTACTTACTTGCTACTCTATTCAAAGAAGTAACCTTACGTGGTTAGTAGTAGTAGGTAGTACTAGCGTGAGAAAATATCATTACCATTAATTATTATAATAATTACGTATATCCCTCACCACCACACGGCCTCTTACGTCAAAACGAACCCTTATGCAGTTACACTTGTTTGCTCATTGCTCACTCGAAGCCACTTGCAACAATCGCGATTTATTTCTTTTCAGAGAGAGAGAACTGCTGTGTGTTGTGCTGATGACCTTCTTTCTTCTTCTTTGGTTTTGTTTTGTTTTGTTTAACTCACCCCTTTGTCTCTGTGTTCGTTTCCTTCCCTTCCTCTTCTTCTTCTTCTTCTTCGTCAAGCAGAAAGCCCTTTATCTGTTCTCTGATTATGAAGTGGTAGCAGCGTCAGACTAACATACATATGCTCTCTGCTCCCTCTCTCTGCTCTCTATACAGACCATTGTGCCAGAGGTGTGTGAGAGAGTGTGTGATACCTGAGCTTAGCGGCGGTGCAGAGCGCGGCGGCCTTCTCTGAGGCAAACGAAGGCAACAGCGAAGTGTTGGTTTCGGTTGACAGCTGCCTGCACGAATAGCACATGAACGACGACACATCCAAAGAGCCAGCCCCTGTTGTTGTGTGGTATGGAAATGTGTGTAGTGTAGTGTAGTGTAGTGTGTTAGAGAGAGCAGAGAACGAAAGAAAGAAAGTGGATCTTGACCTGTTGACTTTGTTGAGGAGCTGCAGCAACCACCTTCTGCCCGTTTCTTCTGTGATGATGATGTAGAGCCTTCTCCTTCACGGCAGCCACCAGCTTCTCCTCCTCCACAGCAGCCACTCTCCAGAACCACCTCCTGTCCAGAGCTGCACGACGCGGTCTGCTGGCCAGCAGCTACCGTTCGTCTGATGGCCTCAATATCAGCCAAAGGCACAGAGCTAAGAGAAACGAAGAAGAAGAAGAAAGTGAGTGGGAAGAACAGCAAGCAAGCAAGCAAGCAGCCAAACAGATGTGTATATATACCTTCCACAAAGAGGACATGTCTGTCTGACCTCCGCTGTGTAGGTGCTTGGCATGGTCAGCTTGTCACCAGAGCGCAGCAAGGTATGCACCGTGTGTGGGAAATCAGTCTGCAAGCCCACGATGAAGGCTTGTTGAAGAAGAAAGAGAAAAAAGAAGGCAAATGAGCTACACTACACTACACTACACGCAAGTCCTTCATAATGACCCATCTGGTTCAACCTATGCATAGTAGAAGAAGAAGAAGGTTAAGGTACCTTCAGATAGGTGGTTGATGCTTAGGTTCTTGTTCACTTTCGTGTCCAGCTGAGGTATAAAGACTGTAGACAACTGCTTGCGGTGAGCGTAGAGCGCTATCTCCTTGGCCAAAAACTCTTTCATCGGCTTTACAAACACCACCCCATCTGTTGTTTGTTTGTTTGAATGAATGAATGAATGGTGTTTGAATGTTAAATGATCAATTGCTGATATATCTCTTCCAAAAAGTATGCAACATGTTGTGTAGGAAGAGATGGTATATGTAAGTACATACGTTCTTGTTGGAAACGAGAGTCGCAGTAGGCAAGCTCATCGGGCAGTGAGAAGCCGCGCCCCTTGCACGTCGATGCTATCATGTTGATGGCAAAGCGTGTTGCTGAATCGCCCACGAGCACCTTATCAAAACTAGATAGTTGCATGTGAAGGAGGAGGAAGGTTCAACAGTAAGACATGAAAGTCGCTGAAGAGAAGAAGAGAAAGAGGTATGCACAGCCCCCCCCCCCAAATCATTGTACTTACTTGTGGTGATTTGCCACTCTGATGAGCATCTGTGCGCGCAGGTAGGCTATCAGGTCTTCCCTTGAGGTGAGAGTGGTTGTGCTGGAGAGGAGCTGCTGCAGCTTGAGCGCATCCTCGGGCGCAGCTGTCAGACCTGAAGAAGAAAAGACAGCTGACAAGGGGACGACCTCGAGCGATAGTCCTTCATAGCTTGCCACCACGTCGCTCAGGCTCTTGAGTATAGACTCCCTCTATTTATCATCATCATCATCATCGTGCGTGCGTGCGTGTGTGTGTGTGTGTGTGTGTGTGTGTGTGTGTGTGAGAGAGAGAGAGA
>CDFI01107312.1:81596-110698 GCA_000826405.1 Acanthamoeba divionensis | reverse complement strand
GAGAGAGAGAGAGAGAGAGAGAGAGAGAGAACTGTCCAGCATGCGAAGATTAACAGATTTTGGAGGGGGGAGGAGGGGATATGTGCCTCCTGGGGTGGCAAAGCAAGAGCGTCACTCTGATCGATGTGCACCACGCGGACATTGTACAGCACCTTGATGCCACGTCCCAAGGTACACTGTGCTATACAATGCAAAAGTGTTCTACACAACACAACAACAAGTTCACCGGATCAGCCACACTTGTGGTGAAGGGAATGTGAGCGGGGGGGGGGGAACATGCCTGGAGCAGAGACCACCAGAGAAGGCTACAATGAGAGTACTCTTCTCGCGTTTGTCCTTTCTGCATCGCACAAAGCTTGTCCTGAACCTCTTCAGGAAAAAGGAATCAAAACATTCCAAGCAACTGGCCTCATTTCTGCACAACACCATTGAAGCTCTGGTCTTACATTTTTGGCAAAGCTTGGAAACTCGCTCCTTTGTGGTTGAATGCTCCATCTGTGGTTGTGCACAAGAACAGTTGCAAGAGGTTAAAAGTAAATTCAAGAAATCAAAACAAAAAAAAAAATCTTCCTCAATGGAGAAATCTTTCATTCTTTACCTCTTTCTTTTGAGGGGCGCTTCCACATGGAGTCTCACCAAGGTCTTCATCATCACTCAATTCATGATGATCATCTGCCTTTTCATTTGTAAGGGACCGCGCAGTGCGTGCATCAGCGGTGATGTTGTTGTCTTGCATCTTTTTTGGGTCTTTTTTGTTGTTGTTGCCAGTCAAGTCCACAAACACTGTTCCGGAGATTATGGGTTATTGGAATTGATTTTTCATTGGTTTATAACACTTAATTCAAACATCCAACTGAAATATTTCCTAGAAAATATATTAACAGCGATTTGAAGCAAATTGAGAACATCATTGTTTGCAATGTGAGAGACTTGGCATGACATCACTGTGGCTGACACTTTACCATAGTGTAAGCCAGAAAGGGAGACTTTTTGCATGCCTTTGGCCCAGCAGGGACTTCACCAAATGGTCAGTGCAAGAACCCTGGGGCGTTGTGGTGGACAACAAAGAGGGCATAACATAATCGCAGCAACCATCGTCTGATTGTCGCCTCATTATCTTTATCTTCTTAGAGTAATAATAAGCTTTCTTCTTCTTCTTCTTTTAAGTTCTTCTTTTTACAGATGCCATATTCTATTCAATTCATCAAAATTAATACTTTTCTATAGATAACCATCATGATATTTTAATATGACATATTAATAATGACAGCAAGCTCTACAAACAAACACATCATACTATGACAAATTAAAAAAAAATTAAAATTGAATAGTTCACAACATTTTTTGCTTTTTTGTATAAAATGTGCTCCCAACTTCTTCTTTTTTTTAAAAACACACAGCAAGTGGCAATCACCAAAGAAGACACACACCAAAAAGAGATTGAGCTTCTTTCTGATTTCATCACCACCACCATCATCACCATCATCAATAAGTTCGCCCAGCCATGGCAGAACTAAGAAGGCTGAAGACTGGAGGCCCCAACCCGTTGTTCCAATACTCCTACGACTATCCAGAAAACACCAACAACGACAGCAGACCCAGAGCATCCAGTTCAGCTCAAAAGAAGACAGCGTGGGCCTCTGAAAGGTTCTTCTACCGCCACAGTGGCCTCTTGAAGACCCTTCTTCTTGTTGTAGTCCTTGGATGGCTCTCCTTCTTTGCTGGATACTACACTTGTGGAACGTTCAGCTCTCCTTCCTACTACTTTCCTTCACTCTACCCCCTGGATGTGTCTCCACTACTCGAGGGAGTAAAAGCCAGATGGTCAGCCGTACCAACAGGTAACTTGCTCTCCCACACCCATCTGCCATAATGAAGCTTCTTTCTTCTTCACTGTCCATTCACAAGAGACATCAGGTTAGAAATTCATACATATGGGCTTCCCATTTTAGATCTAAAAGATGAACTGTTTGTGGTGTAAGTTGTAGAGAGAATGAGTGACAGATGACATCAAGCAGAAACTGATTAGCTAAGCATCTTCACCCCCCCCCCAAAATCCACACACCTCCACTTGCAGAAAAGTTGAGGCAGCTGTCCAACTGCATGATAGCCAAGAAGACGACAGCCACAAGGTACTCAGCAGCCCTCCAACTGCAGGAGAAAGCCAAGCAAGGCCAAGACGTCGAAATGCCACGCAGCATCTTTCCTTCCCAAGGCACATAAGCCATGAAGACCTTCAAAGCAACACAACAACTGGATGGTCTCTCTCTACAAAGTTGTTCGTTCAAACAACAACTTCTACATCAACATCTTTCTTCTTCTTCTTCTTCTACATTTGCTGTATCTTGAGGTTTCTATTTAAATAAAAAAAGAAAGAAACAAAGGTCTCTGACAACAAACAAGAAGAAAGAAGCAAGCAAGCAAGCAAGCAAGCAAGAAAGAAAGAAAGAAAGGAAACAGGTGTCTGCTTTTAGAACATGCCTCCGCCCATGCCTCCCATGCCGCCCATGCCACCTCCGCCCATGCCTCCACCGCCAACCTGTGACTCTTCCTTGGGCAGCTCAGCGACGACAGCCTCAGTGGTTGTCATCAGCGAAGCCACGCTGGCAGCAGCGTCCAGAGAGGACTTGACGACCTTGACGGGATCGATGATGCCGGCCTGGAACATGTTCACAAACTCATCGGTCTGAGCGTTGTAGCCCCATGTGTGGTCACTGCTCTGCAGAATCTTCTCCACGATGACGCCGCCCTCCTTTCCAGCATTGTCAGCGATCGTGCGAGCTGGAATCTATGATGTGAAGTGGTGAAAGAGAGAGAAAGAAAGAAAGAAAGAGAAAAAAAGGTAAGCACTCAAATGTTTGGGGAAAAAAACAAAGAATTCCTGAAAGTCCTTCATATGTGAAGCAAAGAAGAAGTAAAGATTGAAAGAGCAAGAGAGAGAGAGAGAGTTGGTTGGTTGGTTGGTTGGTTGCACATACCCTGATGGCCTTGATGACGAGCTGGATACCGCTGGTCTGGTCGGGGTTGGATCCCTGGAGACCAATGAGGGCCTTGGAGGCGTGCAACAAAGCGACACCACCGCCAGAGACGATGCCCTCCTCGACAGCAGCGCGAGTAGCGTTCAGGGCATCTGTGATTCTGTCCTTCTTCTCGCTGACTTCAACCTCAGTGGCTCCGCCAACCTTCAAAACGGCAACACCACCAGACAGCTTGGCCAGACGCTCCCTGAGCTTCTCTTGCTCGTAAGAGGAGGTAGTGCGGGCAAGGGCTTCCTGGATCTGCTCGCATCTTTCCTTGATCTTGGAGCTATCGCCGGCACCGTCCATGATGATGGTGTCATCACTGGAAATGACGACCTTCTTGGCGGAACCAAGCCAGCTCTTGTCAAAGTTCTCCAATTTCAATCCCATTTCCTCGCTAATGACCTGTCCGCCGGTCAAGACGGCAATGTCTTGCAGATTGTTCTTGCGGTTATCGCCGAATCCGGGGGCCTTGACAGCAACAACAGGCAAGCCTCTCATCTTGTTGATGATGAGCGTGGCCAAAGCCTCTCCTTCAACATTGTCAGCAATGATTACCAACTTCTTGTGATCCCTGCTGATCTCCTCCAAAGCGGGCAACAATGTGTGAATGTTGGAAATCTTGCCATCAGTCAAGAGGAAAGCGGCGTCCTCATATTCGCATTTCTGGGTCTTGGCATCAGTGACAAAGTAGCGAGAGATGTAACCCTGGTCGAACTTCATTCCCTCAATTACCTCAACCTCATCGTTCAGAGTCTTTCCATCTTGAACGGTGATTACTCCCTGGGGTCCAACCTTCTCCATGGCGGTGGCGATAAGGCTTCCGATGACAGTATCAGAGTTGGCGGACAGAGTGGCGACTTGTCTAATCTCCTCGGAAGTAGTCACCTCCTTGGACTGCGCCTTCAATTCCTTCACAATAATGCCAATGGCAGTGTCAATACCGCGTTTAATGTCCATTGGGTTCATGCCAGCAGCGACGGCCTTTGTTCCTTCAGCAAAAATGGCACGGGCAAGAACAGTGGCAGTGGTAGTTCCATCACCAGCGACATCATTGGCCTTGCTTGCAACACCACGGACAAGCTGGGCGCCCATGTTCAAAAATCTGTCCTTGAATTCAATGTGTTTTGCTACTGTGACACCATCCTTTGTAATTTTGGGAGGACCAAAGCTCTGTTCCAAAACGACATTGCGACCCTATTATTGCATAGAGCAAATTAATATATTTTCTGTTTTCCTCCCTTTCGCTTGACTTCAGTAGTTCGGTTTGAAACCGTCAATTGTTATTTATACACACCTTGGGTCCGAGAGTGGTTTGCACGGCATCAGTCAATTTGTCAACACCAGCAAGCATCAAGGCGCGAGCCTCAGCACCAAACTTAATCTCCTTGCCGGTCGCATAGAATCGGCTTGAGTTGTAGAGGACATTCTGCCTTTGAAGGGAAGCAGCTCTAGCAATGGGAACAGCTCTGCGCAGCATTGTGTATTAAAAAAAATCAAGTCAAGCTTAGCTCTGGCTCTTCGGAATGCGAACAACAAACAAGCCCGGCGCACTACGCCCCTTGTGCCTCTGTCGGAGTTTTTTGCATTTCGAGGAAAAGTAAAAGGCCACATATTTCTCATATTTTTAAATGCACGCGAAATTTAACACATTTTAAGATGCAATTTAAATTGTGAAGACAGGGATTTGTGACTTTCATAAGTGACCACTCGGAGCATAATTTTCGCTTTGATTTTTATTCCACAAGCCACCTTAAATATCAATGTTGAATTACCCCAGTGGTCATAAAATTTAATAAATGGAAAATCAGAATTTACCATTTCCGCAAATAGAAAATTGGTTGACTTTCTTTGAAAAAAGGTTTGTCGAGTTGTCGTCGCACATTCGATTTAATTTCGGTAATTGATGATTGGCGATTGGCGGAATTAATTCAATATTTTGAATAATGATTGGCCAAAGTTGATGACATCATTTAGACAATTTAATACCATCACCAGACATAATTCAGTGATCAAATCAGAGAAAGGGAACAATTCAATTCAATAGCTCTCTGTTCCACCAAATCGAGGACAGAGATACACACCAGGAAGTGTTACCTCCTGGTTCCCTTCTGGCCAGCTTAACTTTTTCCCAACCCAACTCGAGGAGATGAAGATTCCAAACCTTCTTGCTGTCGTTGCAACAACATCCGTCCTTCTTCTCTTTTTCCTTTCTGCTGTTCTCTCACAAGAAGGCAATTGCCCTCCTCTTCATTGAAAGAACTTCAGTTCATCACAACAGTTGTGCTTGTATTGGAATTCCACTAACCCCCCTAGTATGCACTCCAGCCACCCATCTCGAATTTGGTACACAGAGCCAGGACACAGTTGACGCACAGTCCTGGACCTATTTCTCCTTTGAAGTGATCAAGCAACAGAAGGGCGTTTTCCTTGCACGACTGCAGCAAGAGAATGATGTATGCATAGAACACATCTCCCTCCACCTCCAAAGAGAGGGACTTCCCGACGAGCAAGAATATGAGCCTGCCCAAGCGGATACTGACTTCCAAACGCTATTCCAAGGTGTGTGTGTGTGTGTGTGTGTGTGTGTGTGTTGAAAGCCTCTCCTGTTTCCTTGTAACCCCTCCCTGTTCACCTATTTCCTTCACATTTGCTGCAGACCTGGTATTCGACCTTCCTGTCAATGAGCTACTTAATGATGTGTGGTTCCTTGGTGTGCAGAACACGGCCAACGAGTCCTGCACCTTTAACATCACTGTTCTGCTGAATGGTAATTCTTTCTGTAATCTAACATATTGATAATGTGCGCTTTCCCGCTGTGGCATTTTATAAAGGACATTCTATCTGCAGGACATGAAACGCTGGAACTAAATGAGTACTTGGACCTTCAGCAAACTGGTCCTATTTACACTTGGAATTACTATTCCGTGGAATTGACTGACGAAGCACCCTATTTCGTCACTACAGTTTCCTTTGGTACGTTCTGATGAAGAGGCAGACTAACTTCGTAACAAAGCCAAATTTTCAGCTTCAAAACGGTGCCAGCTTCTCTATCTACATGAATCTGACTTCTCTTCTTCTTCTTCTTCTCTCTCACTGGTCACTGCTCTTCTCTCTCTCTCTCTCTCTCTCACTCACACACTCACACTCACACACTCTCTCTCACACACTCTCTCTCACACACCCTCACACACACCAAAGAGAATTGTACCCTCAGCACAAGTCCAGGACTTTATGTGCGTAACAACCTTTTCCCGACGCGGATAGCACACGAATTTGGGCCTTCATCGCCTGAGTACCAGCAAACCGATACATGGGCGATGATTGAGGTACAGCATGCCCAAGAAGGAATTTGGCAAATTGGAGTGCTTAGTGCTTCAGATGACACATGCCAATACAGTGTTATTTCCACAGCTGCAGGTACAGAAAAACAAAGAGCAGAGAGAGAGAACAAACAATTCTTTAGATTAAATTTCTTTATTTTGCATAGATGTTTTACCAGTACAAGTGGGACTTCCCATTAAGGGACAGCAGGTTTCATTAGATGAGTGGAATTTCTATTCGTTTGATCTCACTGAACAGACGCCCTTAACTGTTACTGTGAACATTGGTAAGAGTTAATGCTCTCATCATTCACCGATGAAGCCCTGCATAATACTAATACACCTTGAAACGCAGACACATGTTCTTTCAAAGAGCACCCAGAGGTTTACCTTCGCCTTGAAAACCTCCCCAATTACTCAGAATCCGACTTTGACCCACTTTCTGACGAATACAAGCACACAAGCAAGCAAATCTCTGTTGAAGTAGCCAGTGTCTCAAAAGGAAAGTGGTTTGTTGGAGTATGGGGCGTGACGAACGCTACCTGTGGGTACACATTGGTTGCTTCCAATACCTTCATTGCAGATGACGATGATGATGGTGACCACTATGGCAAAGTGCTTGGCGCAGTGCTGGGCACCATATTTGGAGTTCTGTTCCTCATATTCCTGATCCTTGCAATTGTCTTCATAGTACAGAGGAAGAAATTTGGATCCTTCAAACGTCCACGCAACTATGAGCTCGTAAGACCTGAGGCCAGGAACAACCAGCTGAAAGAACCATTCCTCTCAGGTCCAGCAGATGGCTCTGACAACTTGTGATATCTTTCTTTTCTTTTTTCTGTTTCTTTTCTTTTCCTTACTTATTGCAGGAGAGAAGGACTGTTTATTATTCTTGTGTGCTGAGGTTTCTATTTATTAACATGCATATGAAAATGAAGACTTTTTGAGTCCTCAGAAGAGACAGACTCTCTAAAAAAGTGAGGCCAAATTCCTTACTGATTGCAACAGACTCTCTCTTCTCTGGACTCTGCTGCATTTATGTGTGAAAGTCAGCGCGGAACTTGGGGCAAGTGGTAGACTGTAGTACTAAAAAGGGAGGCCAAATTCCTTACACCTCACTTCAGAGGATATATCAGGTGTCGTCGACAGGAAAAAAGACTTTTCAGGCCAGCAAAAAAGGAATCACCAAAGGAATTGAAAGTGAGTGTTGCAAAGGGAAAGGAATTCATCTAGAAAGCGTGACTTGCAGGTGCCAGGCCCTGCAGCAATGACCACAATAGGGTTGTACATTCCTATCCTAAATGAGAAAAACAGCCTACCTGCTCACAACGTCTCAGCAGCGTCTCACCTGCGGCCCAATACCATATTGGTAAATGAGCCACTGTGCCAAATGAGCGTACGCCACTCTTGGGTGGCTAGTGTGTCTGGTGTTGGGTTGCCAGTGATACTCCAACATGCCTTCCCCCCCATCCTGAGAGCAACGTCTCTCAGCAGCGTCTCACCCGCGACCCTGATTCAGCTTTGAGTGCGAGGCGCTGTGCTAAAGAATAGCAGACGGCTCGAAAGGACAGCGATCTTTGAGATCCAGGAAGACCTTGTTGTTGTCCACCTGGTCCAGAGAAACAGCTAATCAAAGACGAATTGTTACAGGGAATCAAGGGATACCAGTAGCATTGGTTTCTTTGGATCCTCTTTGAATGAGTGATGGGTTATGCTCATGCCCAACAAGTCTTCAGCCATGCTCACTTGTACCAGACGATCTTTCAACCTGGCCATAGCTTTGTTGTATGAGAGGGCACTGGTTTGAACGAAGGAACATTGGCCCAAAGATGCCACGAGCGAGCTGCTTCATCTTTGGTTGTGAAGCAGACTGCTCAGAGAAATGAAGTACTTTCTACGTTCATAACCTCCATTCTTTTTATCTGTTTTTTGAACTCTTGCTTTGATCTCAATCCTAAAATATATGAAGTATATTATAAAAATAAAATAATATTCTGCACTACATTCTAAAGGTAGTGACACTTTGTGAAGCTCCCACAGCCAACACTCATCCACAGATTGTCTACACAGTCTATTTTGGCTGTGCTGTCAATATTTTCTAAGTCTTGAATGTTACACGTAGTTACAGTGAGAATATATTATTATATAAATATTTCAGGGCTTGGTGTGCCTTACACAAGATCATTATTTCCAAAACACATTTTTCCTTAGTTGGCATTTGTTTAGTTGTTGTATCAATATATATATATAAAGATTACATTCAATGATAAAACTGGAAGGGTGGTTGCAGCATGTGTAAGTGGTGGAAAGATTCAACGCTGTCGTATATTTTTGAAGTAACACAACGCTATGAGCACCTCTTCCAGTTTGGAGGGTGGTACGTTGAGCAGATAATAGCAAGGCCACCAGAGGCCTCTACATTATTTTGGGCCCCACCAGGAAAAAAGTGAGAATGCATTGAGGCCATGCCAGCAAAGGAAATATTGTTCAATGAAACTACTGATCTGTGTGCCATAAACTTTACAACGTATATAAAATCGTTAATGTAATTACATAAAAAATTGAATTTTATCTAATAACATTAACGAAGGTTGAAAACAGATACTCTGCACCATTCTATATACTTCCAGACCAGATCAGGTCTATCCAGAAGTCTGTATTGATGAAAGCTGTTGCCCAATGGTTTTGAATTTTTATGGGGGGGGGGCAAATTGACATTAGAAACAATTTTTCACGGACGCGCAGATTCAGAATTCCCAACCCTGTTTGTTCTCCACATCTGTTCAATTCTTCACAATCCATTTACCACAACAATACCCTGCTGTATTTTTGGGTGATACGATCCATAAATGAAACGAAGTGCTTCATCTGCTGCCTCACCTGCAATTCTGCGCTTATTGAGCGATCTCAAGGCCTGCCACGAGGAGGTTAGTTGTATCCCACGTCCCCCCCGCATTTCATATACAACTGCTTTGCTCACATCTTCAGCTTGGAACAGGGATATAATGCAGGACCTCTTTCAGACGACAACTTGTTCGTGTGGCAGGCTACCCTCTTCGGCCCTTACGAAACTGCTTGGGAGGGTAAATTCCAAACAAGTATCTTTTTTTTGAGGGGAAGAAAGCAGAAACAATCATCCACTGCACTCAGTATATATCAAGCTTCTGTTCTTGAACTTCGGTTACGAGATCTGTTCCCAATCACAATGTTAAGAATCTCTTTTTTATATCATGTCATGAAGCCTTGAGATTCAAGATTTATTGTGTTTTATTGTGTTTCTCTGTGTTTGGCATGTGGTTTCATGTTTTTGGAGTAGCAACACGGACTGATTGTTAATCTATATTCTCTTTCTCTTTCTTGTTGGTGGGAATCAATTAGGTGGCGTTTTTGAGCTGAAGTTCACCTTTTCTGAGGACTACCCACAAAAGCCTCCCAAAGTTCGCTTTAGTAGGCCCATTTTCCATCCAAATGGTATGCCCGTTCAAAACCAACAACTCTCAGCAAGTCAAGCGATAACCAACACTTTTCTTTAATCTAAAATTCCCTTATTGTCACTGTGAGTTCTTTTTACAACTGCTGACAACTGACAAACAATAATCACTGCAGTGTTTGGAGATGGCAGCTTGTGTTTAGATATCATCCAGGATAAGTGGACTCCCGTATACAATGTGCCCAGCCTGCTCACCTCTATTACTTCCCTCTTCACAGACCCCAACCCCGACAGTCCTGCCAACCCGGAGGCTGCTCGACTCTTTGTGTCAGACAAAAAGGAATACAACAAAAGGGTGCGACGCTGCGTGGAGCGAACAATGGAGGAGTGACACACAATCGATTTGAAAGACTTCTGAGGAAGACCACAGGAGAAGTTCTAAGCCGTGTAGTCCTAACAACTCTCTGTTGAGATCTTCTCTTGTGTGTACACATAAGCCTGCCTGTTGTTGCTGTTGTTGAACACGTTTATGTATATAGGATTAGATTGGATGTAGGAGTGGACCTTTGCAATTTGAATAAAAGGCCATTTGCTGTGATGTGTGACCCTTTGGCTTTTCTTCCAAGGTATACCTTTCTTTCTCTGCTCACATTCACTTCATCTACGTCTAGTGCAGTTGTGTTTCTCTTCTAGGCTTCTCCATCTCGCCGTCCATGGTTTCCCTTTGAATGGCGCCGCAGCCGCATGTTATCTTCATCCCAGCCCAGGTCCATGTTTATGGCCAGCATTCCATTCACTCAATTGGCTTCCGACCTCGAGCAGCATTGACACACGTCTCATTCCAGGGAACGCCATGGCTTCTTGCCCTCCACCTGCCTCTAGCAGCATTGGCACTTATTTGGTCATCCCAGGGACATTGCACGAGCCTCCACAAGCAAGTGCTGCAGCATAATGTGTGTAAAAGAAAGCGCCACCATTGGCACACAAATTTGCAGGCAATGCAATGTGGCCACATTGACTTCAAGTGTTGTCGAAGTATGTTTGCCAGCAGTTCACATTTCTTTTTTATTGTTAATTTGGCTCTTAATAAGAAAATAAATTAATAACATTAATATTTTATATTTTTTAAATTTAATTTTCAGACTTTAACATTCTGACACTTGGAAGAATAATTGTACAATCATTTATTATTGCAAGACCCTTGTGGTACATATACCATTACTCCTCATGGAGGAAGGTGGCACATAGACATTGAGTCTGGCGTATCGTCTAGGCCCTCCAGAGTGGAATAGACTCTCCCCATGCCAAACAGCGAGTTGGCGCCGTTGAGCACAGCTTCGGCTGATCCCTCAGCGGGCTTGTGCGGCAGCTTCTCACCTCCAGTTGGAGTCCAGCAGTTCGTCAACAGAGCGCGCTGATGCAACCGAAAGACCAGCGGCCACTGCTCCTTGCTACTACATCCGTTGCCATCAGCTGATGGGAACAGCTCACCAGCCACATCGCGTGCACCCACGAGAGAAGGCGGCATGTAGCAACACCTCTATGGAGCTCCACTCTGTGTCGATTTCCTCCGAATCACTCTGCGTATCGATGACTGTTGTCTCCACTGAGGCTGCTGTCGCAACGAGATCCTTGAGAGGGTCAAGAAGCAAGGCCTTTACCCTATCAGCGGATTCGACACCCCTGGCTTCTGGCGCATGGCATCCGGTTGCTGAACCGTCCCAGTTGCGGTAAGCCATCCAGCAGACATCACACTTGTCCGTCTTGAAGGTCACCTTGAACTTGAGGACTCCGCATTGCCACCAGAGAAACCGGTCCAACGTATACCACTATGCCAATAGTGTGGTTGGCGATGGCCTGCCGTAGCTGCGCAGCTGTAACGGATACAGGGGTAGGTCTTCGGCTGTAGTACAAGTCACACCAACGTAGTCGGTAGCAAAGTTCTGACGCGATCTGTTTGTGCACTCTCTCTGCCTGCCCAACTGTGTGGTGATCCACTGCCAGCAACTCGGCCTGTCCTTTTTTTCATCTGGTGAGCAAGAATCACACCAAAAGATGGGTTCAGGTTAGATTTTTCTAACTTAAAAGGCCTTGCATTGATTTGTTTATAAAAATGCTCTCTCACGTGCAACTTTTAAAGAAGGAACAAAACCTACAATGAGCATGACGGAGGTCAGGAGGCAGCCTGCGTCCATGTTCCAAGCAAGCCACAATGGAGGCCTGAGCGTTGTGCAGCTCTTCCACATTAATTGGTGCACCAGCAGGATCATTGATTAGATAGAAGGTGCTGCCTGGCTCGAGCAAGACTCTAGGCTTTCCGTGTTCAGAGTAGCAGGTGTCTGGGTCGTCTTTGATATGCACATCACCCTTGAAGCTGATGCCAAGCTTGTCAATTACGAGCGTGCGCCCATTGTTTGGTGAGATCCACTGTGGAGTGTGCAGGTTGGTGAATTGGGAACTGGTGCTGTGTTGGCCATCTTCTTTTATTGTATTCAGCTCCAGCGGGCAGTCCCACCTCGAGAGGGAGATGTCTGTCCCATTGATGACCAAAATTTTGCTGCTTATAGGCTTTGTGTCTCTTTTCAAGCTCAAGGAGAATGTTTTAGCGTTTACTAATACTGTTCTCATCACATATGTGAGAAACAAATTCAAACAAATGTAAGCAGATCAAGCATGCTTTACCTCAAGTTTTTGGGTGTCTTGTTCAAGAGTTGTTTCATTGTGTGAGGCGGAAACTATGGCACACTGGTCTGGTTTAAAAAAAGCACACACTATTATTTTATTGAATTTGGACAATAATTAAAATGTAAAAAAGATGCCGAGGCCGGGAATTGAACCCGGGTTGTTGGAACCACAATCCAATGTACTACCACTATACTACCTCAGCACTTTCTGCCAGTGCAATAAATTCCAAGAATGCAAAGAATGATAGGAATTATATTTATCAACAACCTCAGCGGTTTTTGGATCTTAGATAAATTGGGAAGCGTTAACTTAATATTCAGAATTCCGCGAAAATTTCCAAGAAACGAAATAATGTCGCCGTGTTTTGGGACGCAGGTGCGTCAGGGTTGGGGCCGAAACCTCACACGTACTATTTCGCTGTGTGTTGGGGTGGCACAGTGTGGCACACACAACGATTGTCAGACGCAGAGCCTGAGATTCACTTCAAAACAACTTTTGCTACATTAGCACTCTGCACACAAGGCCTTGGCTTCATAATCAATCCTCATATCTATCGCAAGAGGTAAGTCGATCGCTTCCTGCTATCTCTCTCTGTATGTAATAATAATTTAGAGATATTATTGTTTTTCAAAAAGAGATATTTTTTACATGATGGCCGCAAGCGCGATGATGACCGGCCTCACTTCGGCAAATGGTTTACTCTCTTTGCTCGAAGAACCAGAAGCTAAATTAAAGGTGTATGCTTTGGAACAACTCAATAATCTTGTAGACGAGTTCTGGCCAGAGATTTCAGACAACATTCAACAAATGTAAGTGTTATTTGCACATTTTCCACAACTGCCCCCCCATACTAAGTATATATATAATTGGGCTGATCGTTTGAAAAAGGCTCCTAATCGTTTGTTAACTGTTAGTGAGGTACTCAATGAAAGCGAAGACTTTGAAGCAAGGGCTTTGGCTGCTCTGGTCGCCTCAAAGGTGCGTGGTACATATGTGGTGTCAGTGGTTGTGCTTCACTCATCTTACTATTATTTGTACAGGTCTATTATCATATTGGATCGTTCAAGTCAGCTATGATTTATGCTTTAGCTGCTGGCAAGTTATTTAACATAGCCGATAACTCTGAGTATGTGCGAACTCTTACAGGTATTATCCCCCCCCCCAACGAAGAACAACCAAGGGATAAGAAATAATTCCCCTTGCTTTCTTTTGACAAAATAATTGCGTTATTTTCTTCAGCAAAATGCATAGACGAATACATACGCCAACGAGCTCAGGCTGATGGTGCAAACAAGGCAAAGAAAGGTCAAGAGCAAGAGCAGCATGAAGTACCAGTACGTGCTCTAGAGACGCTTGTGGATAAAATCTTTGAACGCAGCTATGAAATGGGCGAATATAAATATGCATTGGGGATCGCTCTTGAGGCTCGTCGCGTTGATCGAATTGAAGAGACAATCAAAAAGTCAGGAGATCTTATCAACATGCTCAACTACTGCTTCCGTGTTGCCATGGAAGTCATATCACGAGATTTCAGACAAACAGTAACTCTCCTAAAGAACTCTCATTTTAGCTCCTTTCCCCTTTTGTCTCTGTTGTCTTCCTCCCCATTCTTAAGATCTCTGCCAGTTTTTAAATATACTGTTTCTATTATTTAACAACAATATAATGTAGGTGCTTGGAATTTTAGTTCCCTTGTACAGAGGATTGGAAGTTCCTGACTGGATCCGCATTTGCGAAATTCTTATTTTCCTTGACAACGCTCAAGAGGTGGCTGCCATCTTGTGCAATCTACTTACAGGAACAGAGGTAGGAGTCACCTTCACTCTTATTCATCTCTTTGGGCCTGTATATCACTTGAACCAAGATCATCAATTATTTATTGCCTAAAACATTTCTCCTTTTAGGATGATCTTTTAGTGGCCTACCAAATTGCCTTTGATCTTTGCAACAACGCGCCTCAGCAGTTTCGCCTTGATGTGCGCAAGGAAGTGATAAATAGGATGGAAACAGATGTAGAACAAACAGAAATTCAGAAGTATTACGCTGAAATGCTTGCGAAAAAGGACGAAGACGATAAAAAGAAAAAAGAGGGTGGGCAGACTGATTCTACAAGTGAAGAGACCAAACAAGAGAAGAAGGAAACTGCTGGTTCGGTAAGCCTTGCTCTCTTTGATTGTCTTTCTCTGGGCTGTCTCTTTTATTGCTTCTTTCTGATCCTATCCTTGTTCTATAGGAACGCGTAGCCAATATGAAAGCCATTCTTTCTGGCACTATGTCTATCAACATGTTCCTGGAATTTTTGCACAGAAACAATCATACAGACAAGTTGATAATGAAGAATATAAAGGTACCCAAGTTTTGTTCATTGGAAAGAAAGAAGAGTTTTTACGATGCTTACCTTCTGCTGCTAATCTTCAGACCGCAATGGACTCTCGCAGCTCTGTTGTTTATTCTTCCATTATTATTTGCCACGGTTTCATGAGTGCTGGTACTACCAATGATTTCTTCCTACGCGATAACCTTGAATGGTTATCCAGGGCCACAAACTGGTCAAAATTCTCTGCAACTGCGAGCTTGGGTGTCATCCAAAAGGTTTGTTTGTTAAACAAAATGTGTTGTATTTTGCATTTGGACTGACATTTGGTAAATTGGATCGTTTAGGGTCATCTCAAAGAAAGCAAGACAATCCTAGCGCCTTACCTCCCCCAAGCTGGAGCTACTAGCCCCTACTCCGAGGGAGGCGCACTTTACGCTCTGGGTCTCATCCATGCCAACCATGGCGAAGAGATCACTGAAGAACTTAGGAAAGCACTCCGCAATGCTGCCACAAATGAGATTGTGCAGCATGGTGCTTGCCTTGGCTTAGGCGTAGCTGCTATGGCCACACGAAATTATGGTTTGTTTTCATAGGACCTGCAGCTGTTGCTTACACTACTTTGAATAATCTAATGGTGTGTTTTGCCTCTGTTTAACCAAACTATTTCTAGAAATTTTCGAGGATTTAAAGAACGTGCTTTACACAGACAGCGCGGTCGCTGGAGAGGCTGCAGGCATAGCCATGGGCCTTGTTATGCTCGGCTCCGCGTCCGACCAAGCACTTGACGAAATGCTCGCCTATGCACACGATACACAGCATGAGAAGATCATTCGTGGTTTGGCCATCGGTATTGCATTGGTGATGTGTGGCCGCGAAGCGGAGGCTGACACACTGATTGAACAATTAAGCTTGGACAAGGTACAACTATACTTTCTCTTCCCTGTCTGTGCGTCTCTTTTTTTTAACTTGAAAAAATAGGATCCAATTTTGCGTTATGGCGCAATGTATACCATTGCATTGGCATATTGCGGTACTGCCAATAACGCCGCCATTCGGCGACTATTGCACGTTGCAGTCAGGTATCTTTCAATTTCAATTCCCAGTCTTATTATCATCATTGCATTCTTCTTCTTACTCTCTCTTGTTCACAGCGATGTGTCCAACGACGTGCGTCGTGCCGCCGTTATTGCTCTTGGCTTCTTGTTGTTCAAGCAGCCCGAACAATGCCCTCAGTTGGTTTCTCTCTTGGCGGAAAGCTACAACCCACACGTCAGGTACGGAGCTACGCTGGCTGTAGGTATCTCATGCGCAGGCACAGGCCTCAAGGTATGCAACCTTGCAACAATTCAGTTTTTTCCCTTCGTTTAACTAAACTACTTATTTGTTTGGTTTGTTTGGTTTGTAGGCAGCAGTTGATCTCTTGGAGCCTTTGACCAATGATGGCGTGGATTTCGTGAGACAGGGAGCATTGATCGCCCTGGCCATGGTTCTTTGCCAGACCAGCAAGGCGCAGGAGCCCCGGGTCGAGAAAGTACGCAAGCTGTTTGCAGATAAGGTCGCCGACAAGCACGAGGACATCATGGCCAAGTTTGGCGCATGCCTGGCATCAGGAATCATTGACTGCGGAGGCCGCAACTGCACCATACGGTATGTGTCATCCCACATTTTAATTAATGAATTCTTCACAACATGTTAACGTTAAAATGTGTTGTTTTGAACAAATTTGTATTAATATAATCCCCCCCCATTTTTTTTTAACAAACTAAAGGCCACAGTCTGTTTCTGGTCACACCGACATCACAGCGATAGTTGGCTTGGCGCTCTTCACCCAATATTGGTATTGGCATCCACTGGCCCACTTCCTTTGCCTGTCGTTCACCCCAACTGCCATCATCGGCCTCAACAAGGACCTCAAGGTATCGATCAACCCCCCCCCCAAAAAAAAAGTCAAACCACAGTCATTGGCCACCTCTGCTCTCTGCTCTCTGCTCTCTTCAAGTACTGATGTTTGTTTGCTTTTGGTTAATTTTGATTTTTTGATTATTTTGTTTTTCCTCTCACGCATTGCACAGATGCCTGTGTTCTCGTTCAAGAGCAACGCCCCGCCTTCCCTGTTTGCTTATCCTCCCAAAGTGCAGCCCCCTGCGGCCAAGGCTCCCACTAAGCTTCGCACAGCAGAGCTCTCTATCACAAAGAAAGCTAAGATTAGGCAACGCATGAAGGAGAAGGAGAAGGAAGGCAAGACAGACGAAATGGACGTTGAAAAGGTAAATTATTTGTTATTTGTTATTTGTTATTTGTTATTAGCTAATTTAAACACAAACAACTTTCACAGAAGGAAGAAGAGAAGCTTCCAGCCGACAAGATGGAAGTGAGCGGCAAGGAAGAAGCCCAAACCTTGAAGACCGAAGAGGACAAGGCCAAGGCCGCCGTCGCGGAGGAGGAGAAGAAGCCCGAGCCTGCCTTCGAGGTCCTCCACAACCCAGCCCGCGTGACCATACGCCAGTCAGGTTCGAACTCTTAAGTCTATTCATCATCTGCCCCCCCCCCATACTCCCACAGCCAACTCCCAAGAGTCCACGAAGTGTGGATCTATCCACATGACTCCCGTACTCACTCTGTTTGTGATCTAAAAAAACAGAGTATTTGACGTTTGACGTGGACCCGCGCTATGAGCCGGTCAGGAGTAGCGGAGTCTTTGGCATCGTGCTGCTCAAGGACAAGAGGCCCGAGCTGCCCGAGAACCTGGTCAAGCCCGCGAAGCCGGCCACCGCTGGTCCTGAGGAGGACGAAGGCGACGAGCCAGCCCCGCCTGAGCCCTTCGAGTTTGATCCTGAGAAGGAGAAGTAAACAAACAAACAAAAACAAAACAAAAACAAAAACAAAAACAAAAACAAAAACAAAAAGTTCTGAAGTCTGCAAGCTGATTTTGGAAGTTTTTTTTTTCACTCTTCTCTTTACCCTTGTTAAACAAACAAATAAAAACTGTTATTAATTTTACAAAATGTTATATATTAGACTTCACATGTCTTTGGTATTGTTAAAAACTTAAATGTTGTTGTTAACTTAACATTTTCCTCAGATTCTACTTCACTAACCCAAACAATTACTTGCTCACCTTCAACAGTTACTCCCTTCTTCATTCAAGTGAGCATGCCACTACTACTACATCTCCTCAAAAAACATTCCCAGCATTCTCTCTCAACAGCTGGTGAAAAAAAAAGTAAAAGACTTCTTTAGATTCAAGTTTCTATTTGGGTTATATATATATTTTACTTTTCTGTTTCAGAACCCACAAATGGGGCATTTTGTTTGTTTGGAATTCCAAACAATAATTGTATGGAAATGGAAACCAACAGTGCAAACCATGTTTCTACATTCATTCATTCATTAGATCACACAAGAGGGACTTCTCTTTTTATATATTATATATATATACTCTTCCTCTTCCTCTTCCTAATCCAACAACTCTATGGCAGTCCCAGAGTAATGGGTCCATTACTATTTGTGGACTGGGGGTCAGTATGTTCGTCCATAGAATTTGAGGCGGGTGTACTCGTTGAGGTGAACTCCCGGGCGCGTCTCGTAGGAGAGGATCGCTATCATGCGCTCCTTCCCGTCGCCCTTCACCTTCGTCACCCTGTGCAGAGAGTGGCTTCGTGGTCGCCAAGAACACCAGCAGAGTAAGAGAGAGCAGAGAGCAGAGAGAGAGCAGAGAGAGAGAGCAGAGAGAGACAGGAGACAGGAGAGAGAGAGAGCGAGAGCAGAGAGAGAGAGAGCAGAGAGCAGAGAGCAGAGAGCAGAGAGAGCAGAGAGAGCAGAGAGCAGAGAGCAGAGAGAGAGAAATATTGTTAGTTGGCGTTTCACTTCAAAGGACTCCTTTAGATAATATAAACTCTCTCTATTCTGCTCTCTCACACAGCCAAGGCTTATGGCTAACCATACATCTCTCTGCTCTCTGCTCTCAAACACACTACTACACTACTACACCACCTACACACACAACATAACACATGCACACTAAATAGGACATGAAACTCACCGGCCACAAAAGAACACCAGCATTCCTGGTGTCAGGTGAAGCCTACGTATTGTATGACCGTTTGCTTCACCATCTTTGTCAGACGATGGATTCTCCTCGTTTCCTTCCACTAAAGCACGTTCCACCCCTTCATAATTCTCATTCATCTCAGACCTGAGGTAAGGCACATACTCAAAGTCACCCCCTTGCGAAGGGTAGAGATAGTTAGAAAGGCTTTAACAAGGGGGACGACATATATGCCTTTACCTCCTTCAGCATCAGTGGATTGCAGCAGCAGAGAAATGGCAAACTCGCCTCTATCAAAGTGCCATCCCAACTCGTCCCCCTTGCCATAGGCATGGATATTCAGCGCTCCTTTGAAAGGAGAGTCAAGGGTTCCATTAGCATTTAAAAAGAGAGAAGAGATAGTAAGGTTCATAAGAATGAAGCGATAACTTAGTACCTAGTTTGTCCTCTGTGAGGAAGAGCTTCTCTTTTTCAAGGACCTGTGCAAGGAACTCTGTAAGGACTGGCCAGTGGTACAGAATGCTGATGGGCGAAGTGGCAGGGATCTGATCAAAGGTGATGCATCTCTTGGATGAATGCTGAGGCCTTCTTCTCACGTGGCTCTCTGGAAACGGACTGCTGCCATCTTCCTGTAGAGGACAGACTGATCTTGTTAACAATAGAATGTACTCGAAGGGGAAAAAAGGTGTAATATGTTACTTCTAAGTATATGTTGTGGTGGTTGTCACTCTTGTAGGCGTCAGGGAGCACTTGGATCACATCCTCTGTAGTTTGCTGAATGGCCCCCTGCTTGAAGAAACCCTCCAGCATACAAACCCCCGTCTCCTTGAGCTCTACATGTAGAAAACCACAAAATATTTTGTTGAGTTTGAGTTTGAAAGGACTGAGAGTTGAATCAAGAGATGATAGATTACGCCAAGATCCCCCCTTTTGATTCAAGTGCCTCTTGTTGGGAGGGGGAAAGAGTACCTCGGCGGGCTCTCAAGACAAGTTGCTGGGCCTGATCACTTGAATGGAGCTCGTGGATGGGGTACCTTTCCAGGTCCACAAAGCTAAGTACTCGCTCATCATCTCTTCCTGTCTCACCGAATTGACTTGCATGCTCGTTGTCTGTGGCCTCCATGTCTTGCTTGTCTGGCCCACTCTGACTTTGCACAAGTCGGCACTGACAGTTACACAAAGGGACACACCAGGTGCACACTTTGAGGGGGGGGGGATTACCACTTTGTGTGGATAATGGTAATAATTGGTAAATTTTCTGTTTTCTAAGAATTATTTATATCATTAAATATATTATTGAGTATTTTAATTGTTGTGTTTTAAAGTGATCAAAATGTAACGAGAATTTAACATTTATGACCTCAAACACATTAGTTGTCGACGTTGTTTTTGTGTTTTTGGTTGCTTGCAATTGATTTAATTTTCTTTTTTCTTCAGTTGTAGAAACAAAGCAAAATGGGATCAAAGCTGTCCAAAGGGCCACAAACATCGTTCGCAGCTGTGAATGAACAACAGCCACCATTGATGGTTGACGACAACCCCCCACCCAGCAACAGCAACAAACCATCTGAAATCTTGAGCTGGCTCTATTTGGGGTCCAAATATCATTACCTGAACTCGAGAGGCCTCAGAGAGTTGGGCATCACACATGTGCTGAGTCTTGTGGGCGGCAGATTCCCAAGTGATATACCTCCTGACAAGTTTCAGATTATTCCTCTGAGTGACTTTGGAACTGACAATCTAGAGAAGAAGCTGCCCCGCTGCCTTCAGTTTATATGTTCATCATCAAAGTCTTTCCCCAAAGCCATTGGTTCATTAACTCTAACTGATCAGATTAATCTTAAAACACATTATAGGTACAGCCAAGGAGCGTGGTGAGAAGATACTAGTCCATTGCCAAATGGGTGTAAACAGATCTGCTACTGTGGTAAACCTTTCTCTCCTCTCTCTCTCTCCTCTCTCATTGGTGTCTAGCTCTCATGGGAGAGATTAATCTTTCAGGATCCCTTTTCATAAACAGGTCATTGCATACTTGATGAAACATGAAAACCTCTCTTTAAAGGAAGCCATCTGCCATGTCAAACAAAGGTCACCTTTCTCAGTTTTCTGCTCTGCTTTGTGCTGCCTTTCTCTCTTTATCTAATTCTCATTCAATTCTCACAATATATATTTTTTTACAATATTGAGTAGACGAGGCATGGTGTATCCACACAAGCTGTATTTGAAACAACTGAAGCAGCTGGAAGTCAAATGGAACAATGTCTCCACCTTTACAGAAGATGATGAGCAGCAGATATTTCCTCCATTCTGTTTTGGTGATGATGATGATGATGCAGATTTGTAAGTATGAAGGGGATCAGATTAGATTAGAATGGTGGTGGTGGACAGAAAACAAATAACTAATTTATTATTAAATTGTTTTTTAAAAAAGAAAAGAAAAAAAGTAAAGTGTAGTGTAAATTATTTATATATAAACACTAAAAAAAACATGTTTTTACACTTTAAGAAACAATAAAAATAACAACAACAACTTCTTTCCAGTTACATCTTTCATTGTTGGTGTTCCCTTTATGTTTTACAATTACAAAAATATTGTAATTGGTGGATCTGGAACATACAGATTAGAGCTCATTAATATAATCATTTTAATCACAATTTAAGAAGGCTGGGGTTTTAATTAAAGGCGCCAAATTGTGCTTGGGGGGGGGGGCTTGCACTGTATCGCACACTCTTGCATGCACAAACGGGGGCGCAACGACCTAGGATTCTAAATTAGAAAACAGCCCACGCGCGCTCTTAGACTCTGCAAGCTCTCAGAGAGGGCACAACCTGATCGTGTGGTATGTTTTAAACCATCAAGCCAGATTTTAGCATCAAGATTTCGGTGGATTATAATCTTTTTATTATTAAACATTATTATTATTATTATTATTATTATTGCTTAGCCTGTTTGCTTGTCCATTTTGGACTCTGCGACTCAATGATGGCGAGCAAGAAAAAGGAAAGGAAAGAAAAAGAGAAACAGCCAAAGTCATGGAAAAAGTTGAAGATTTTTTTCGAAGAGAAGAGAGAAGCCCCCAAGAAGATTAAGTCTTGTGTCTCTTTCTTAGGTACCACTGCCCCACCCCCCAAACCTGAAATCTCGAGTCCTCCTAACGTGCCAACACTGATGTTGCCTCCCCCCCCCCAAAACCACTTCTGCATGCAGACGCTGCACCGCATGAAGAAGCAGACAGGTTTTTCAACTCCCATACAGCTCAGATAGACGCCACACTGGTGGATTCTCTCGCTTTCTACGAAGTACTCTGCAAGAGGGGCAAACACGACCAAAAAGAGCTCCAGAACATGATCATTGTTGCTCATAATGCTTTGCTCTTCCTGGGGGAAAGCTTCCCACAAAAATGGCAGATGCCCACTTTTGGTGTGTTTGTTGCAATCTACCTCTGCTTTCTTCTTTGAGTCCAAGAGAAAGACTAACACATTTCTACTTACAGTGAGGTTCATAGAGAAACTGTTGTATAAAGAAAATAGACAAGAGGTAACTTACTGAAATCTATCTCCTTATTCTATTCATTTACTTCCCCCTCATGGCCAAGGGAACTGAAAAAAAGCATGTGCCTTATAATTAAGCTCTTGACACACTGTAGATACGGGCCTCAGGTTTTCAGCTACTGCTTCTGCTTTGCGAGGCGTTGGGCACGCCAGACCAGTCCCTTCTTGATATGATTCCAGCTGCCATAGACCTCAATCAGTTTGCACTGGCCTATACGGGCACAGTGCACAAGGGCTCATGGAATAAAATAATAGAAGGTTTGTTTCACCGTTTCCACGGCATTCTTCTCAGTTCATCTAAAATTTTCTTTATGCCATGCAGCCCCAGAAAAGGGTGAAGTGTTACTGCCCCAGTCAAGCGAAGGAGGTCTTGAAGAGAGCCATTCTCTTCTTCTCAAGCTTTTTGATTTTATGGGGACGCTTTTGAGTGTGCAACGATTTGCCTTTTGGTATGACGTTCTCAAAGTACACTTTCTGAGCATATTTTATGCTGAATTGAAAGCTTCAAAGAATCCAGATTCACCTGGTACGTATCTGGCCTCAAGTTATTCTTCCACTTTGGGTATAACGTTAATTTGTTGCCAACCAGTGGTGGGATTCAGACCATACTGTCCATACGCTTTCCAGGATGTTCTAGTCGACCGACTAGCCCACTGGACTCGCTCTAGTGAGGTCAGTCCTTTTTCACTTCCCTTAATGTCTCCACAAATGTTGAAGAGAATTTCTTTCTCTGCTCTCGGATTTATTATATTTTTGTATTCGCTAATTAAATGACACTTTCAGAAATGCAACGTGCTGGTTAGCTCCCAAGAGAATATCGATTTGCTTTTGTACTTTTATAGCCATGGTGTGTGTTCTACAGAATTTGAGACAGTACGCAAGTTCATCCACGTGTATAAATCTCTGTGTTGGGTAATGCCACCTTTGCTCCTCGTGCAATCTCCACCACTTCGTTGCCCTGACACATTGAACCTTCATTTTATTCCTTTAAAATAGCCTAACCAACCTCCTGTGGAGGTTATAAGAGAGAATCTTCTTCAATATAGAAAGGTACACTTGTATTTAGCCGTATCTGCAACAGCCATCTACGATGTTTTCTAACAATGTTGCTTTCTCAACGGTTATTTGTATGGGACCGAGCAGTTCTTTATAGAGTCTCTTAAGACAGTGTTTGTGAACGAACCCACTGACTTTGGCAGCTTTGATGCCCATGTTTCTGTATGCAAAGAGATCCTTCAGTTCTTCCGCCAGTTCATTGAACGCGGTGTCAACGATCCTCCATTGCAGTTTGATAGAGCCCACCCTCTTCCCCTACTTTTGCGATCAACTTAACACTGTGTTTCATTTTGCAGGAAAATATTAATGTGTACACTGATTAGTACAACTAAGCATTTGTTGATGAGACAAGATAACTCTTTCTTGCCTGGCAAGCTCTGTGACCACATAGTGGAGGTTTGATCATCTGTCTCTGCTTTCTGCTCTCTCTCTCACAACACACAAAACACAATCCAAATATGTTCTTTTATCTTTTTGTCAAACAGTCGGTCCTATACTGCTGGATACGTTCTGGCTCAACAAATGAAGAGTTGTGGACTCTTCTTCATGATGATTTTTCGACACTTTTCAACGGTCCACGCGCTCTCGCTGTACGTGCAATCTTTTTCAGTTGCCATATGAACAGCTTTTTCGATTAGCTAATACCGTTCGCATTCTGACCAGGTAACTGAGAAAACTAGAGAAAAGATAGTAGAATTGACTTTCGTGCTCAAGTCGCTTCGCTATCCTGAGCCCCCAAAGAAAAAGATAAAAAGAACAATTGAAGAAAACGAGGAAGAAAATTCACAAGATACAGAGAAAACTTCTTCTCAGGATTTAGGGTATTATTTTGCGTCACATATGCCAATCAAATGTAACAACTAATATAATTATCGGATATCCGATTGTTGCAGAGAAAGCACACACAGGGACCCCGACAGTGGTCAGGCTCTTACTGTGTCCAATTACCAATGGAATGTCAACAATATTATCTATGTGTGGCACAACGTGCTCAGTATCCCATTGCAATCATTGCTTTATTTCTCAACCACAACCATTGATTGCCTTAATGTTCCTTTACATGTGATACTAGATATTTTTCAGAAGATTAACTCTATCGTTTCCGCTGACGTGCACGGCGCGGCTATGGATGTGCTGACGTACCTTGTTGATATTTTGCTAACTACAGAAACAGAGAGTCCTTACAAACTGCTTCTCGACCGTAAGCTTCCTTCTTCCCTTTCCTCTATTCCTGTTATATATCTGCTTAGTATGAGTTCTGTTCTCTTCATCTATTTGATTAGCATCCCGTCCAAAGCCACTTGAGCTTGTTGATGTATTTGGTCCTTGGCTGTTTGAGGCGTGTCAACTTTCAGAGTAATCTTTCCTTGTGCAGAACCCTTCACAACAAAAAAGAAACTGCAACTGCAATTCGCACGCTTTTTGCTGATTATTTTCTAACAATAGTGAATATATGGTGGGTAAGACTAAAGCCTATTCAACACTGTGTAAGCTTGTCGTTCGCCATCATCATAACCGGCTTCCACTGTCATTCCTCACACAATTCTACCGTGCCATTCGTGACGTAAGAACAATCAATCCTCAGAGATCAGATAGCTCAGCAGCAGAGCTTTCCTAAAGGCCCTTTCTCTTTGATTACACATGTTTAGGGACTGACGGTGAGGGAGAACATGCGCAGCGCATACGGCATTATACTTAACTCAAGTCTAATCTTTGCATTAGCTTTTGAGGGAGTGTCTGTACTCATACCATATTATCTTCATATCATTAAGCGCCTGGTACCTATCCCTTTTGGCAATTTTTATTTAAGTTTCTTTCCTAATTCGCCAAATCAAGCTGCTAGATCCAGATCGGTGTGTTCCAATACCAGACCATGATGTGAGACAAGTAACGCCGCAAAAGCCCAGAATTCACATCCCTTTTTCTATGCACATATTTGTATTAAACTTTCATTTTGTTGCAACAAACAGAAAGCGTTGTCTATCGTTTGTTCTTTGATCTGCCAGCCAAATCACCTTCAGGACCTGAAAATTCCCTTCTTTGGCCCATCTGAATTGGGCAAACATTCCTCGGAGCAAAGCCAACAAACACTATTATCATCCCAGGTACCCTTTTGTCAGACTTTGTTTCTTCTAGCAGGGATCATGAAATGATCGATATTTTGTTTGTTTGTTAGGTAAGAAAAGAAGTGGCTATTATCCTGCGCGAGGCGTTATATAATCAGAAGTCGGATGAACTCAAAACGATGTGTATTTGGGGCTTATGCCTTATGCTATTTGATGAGCTTTACCACGCACAACCTAAGTACTCTCTCTGCTCCTCTCTTCTCTTCTTTGCCCTCACACTCAGACACAACTTAAACCAAGTCACCATTTCCTTCTTCTGTTTTCGTTTCTTAGCAAACAGAGTATCATTGAGTGGATCAAAATCTTGCTCTTCTTTGGAACATACGAGAGTTTGTCCGTAGTCACAGTACGTTTCTCATAAAGCTAACCTGCCTTCTAGTTGTAGTGCTGAGATACTCTATCCAACCTTCCATTGCAGGCAACACTGGATTCTCTTTCTTCCTTGGTCATGGCTTTTGACATTATTATGAGGCTTGATTCTGTACGCTTTTGTTGAACTCTAAATTGCACTCCTTTACCCTCTACCAATAACGAAGTTTCACTAAGACTTTGTAAAATGTTCGTACAGTCTATACCTATCCTTGTGATTCAAAGTTTGGTGGCCAATGCTACAAAGCAGATCAATGAATTCGCCCAAATTCGCTCTAAACCACACGCAGGTAAGCCCATAGAAATATCACTACCACTGCCATTACTGCTGAAGACTAATATATTTTATTTCGAACAGAGCCATCTGTTGTCAAGCATTTAGAATGTGTTTTAGATTGGACTCTGGGCTCACCTACACATCTGTTCAACGATCAGTCCCTCGTTCGCCAAGTCTTCCAGCTTGTTGAGCTCTCGCTCTTTGGGGAAAAGGTGACTCTCTTCTGCATATAGTTTTCATTCAACATTATATTTTGCCTATGATTATAACCATGCATGTTTTCAACAAAAACAGTTGGGAACTGATGGAGGAGAGGCAGCCATGCGCCAATTTTGGAAAACTCTTATAAAGGGCGCTTGTGTAGTTCCCACGCATGGATCTGTAAACATACGCGATGCAGGAGAGACCGTACTCTTCAAATTGACCAACCACCTTAACAACTTCCCTTCCAAGGTGATTCTGCCCTCTTTCCCAGAGCGCTTACATATGCAAAATCTCACTCTCTAAACACATGCTCCGTTTATCAGGAAGGTGTTTCGGTGATGACTTCGCAGATAACAGAAGTAGATGATGTGGACGAGGGCAGCGCCGACCTGAGCAAATGTCTTATCTTCCTCTTTAACCAGTCTTCCATTCTCTCTCTAGTGCAGTTGCCTGCTTCAAGTCCAGAGGCCCAGCCAGTGGCCAGAATGATTTTGCGCGATTCCACAGGTCAGTGTCATAGACAATTGAATTAAATCTTCTACTGAGCTTGAAGAGCTTATACATATTACTACACACTGTAGGCAAATACACATGGGATTGCTCAATGATGAGCAATTCACTCTTCCCGAGTCCTTCTGATCCCACTACTCCATCCCCCGTTCATCAACCCCTTTCTCCTTCTTCAACGCCGTCCACTCCTACCTCGGCCCGCTCTTTAATAGCGCCCGCTCCTACTGCTGATGCCCTCTCCGCAGCTATACAAAGTGTCACTTCACCGGGCTTCACCACACTGCCCCCACTTGAAGAAGCCCCTGTCTACAAGCCTGATTCTCCTGAAGAAAAAGAAAAAGATAAACTCCATGAGTTGCTCAGATAGTAAGCACAAACTGAACTGATCATAATCACCCCCCAGGCGTTTGAACGAAGCTAACGAACTCACACCCCAACAGTTTGACAAGTACATTTGAGGAGTGTCAGCAAAGCGACGGCAAGCCGTTGTGGGTCGCTGCCACAGCCAAAGCACACTCTGCGTCAGAATATGAAAAAACAGAGAAACAGCTGATCTCTCAAATACGTGAAGAAAAATCTCTCAGTTTCCTTCCCTCGTAACAAACTTGCCTCTCCTCTTCTTCTTCTTCTTCTTCTTTCTCTTGCTCTTTCCAGGAGGGCTTCCTTCCTCATATCGCTTACCTAATTGACATTCTTATTAGGTTGTACAAATCGATGAAACCTTGCGATGGCCTTGAGGAGCAATTCGAAGTCTCGCCCTATCATCATTGCAGGTGAACAAATAAATTTTGCTGTCAATCCATCGACCCTGTGATAACACTCCTCCATACTAAACTGTTGATTACTATATTGTGTATGTGTATGTATATATAGACTGTTTCTTAGTCACATGGGCTTCTTGACTCTTGGATCACTCGAAGACTCGGAGGCACGATTCACGCTCCTAGAGAACACAGACAAACTCCGCAGGTCCCTCTCACAGCTGGACAAATCTGCAGAGTAAGCTATATTGAGTGATTGATTGTGTGAATTTTCTCTTCTTCCTGGCATATTTACTTCTCTCCCACATGTGTAGGTCTAACATCATTTCTTTGTGTCCTACTCAGGCGGGAGTTACTCAAGATAGGATTGATCTATGTCGTGGAGGCCCAGGAGGATCAGAACTCCATTCTGCGTAACGATAAATCGTCGCGTTCGCCTCTCTTCACACAATTCATTCACGGTAATCACCATGTCGTTAGTCCTGTTTGTGTGTAGTGTAGTGTGTGCAGTGCAGTATGTGTGTAGTGAGTGTAGTGAGTGTAGTGAGTGTAGTGAGTGTAGTGAGTGTAGTGAGTGTAGTGAGTGTAGTGTAGTGAGTGTGTGTGTGTAGTGGTGGTGGTGTAGTGGTGTAGTAAGTGTGTGTAGTGTGTGTAGTGTGTGTGAGAGTGACAGAGAGAGAGCAGAGAGATCTGGACCATTGACAATGGTAAGTGTTTTGTCACATACAATATACTGATCAGAGAAATGTGTTCGATGTGGTGATGCTGGTACTACTAGGACTCGGTTGGACCGTGCCTTTGGCCAACCATTTGGGCTATACGGGTGGGCTTGATCGTATGAACCTCACCACTGGTAATCACATACACTTCTAAGCCCCATTTGCTCGACTTCTTCTTCTTCTTCTCTTGCTCTTCTTCTGCTCTGACCAAGACTGCGATTGTTTGCCTCTTGCTACAGGAGAGTTCACACCATACTATGCCAACCACCAGATAGAGCTCTTACTTCATGACATAACATCCATGCCTACAGAAGAAGCAGACGAGCAGCAAATCCTCAAAGTAAGTCCAAGAAAGCAGAAAAAAGGAGAATTACATTCTGAATAGAAAAAGAAATTGATGAGTTGAACTTACATATTAAGTTGTACATTTATATATATATATATATATGATATGTGATCACTACAGAAGCGCCATGTGGGCAACGACATCGTGAACATCATCTACAGTGAGCACTCGCGAGACTATAACCCTTCCACCATCACTTCGCAATTCAACGATGCCCATATAGGTTGGTCGTCCCCCCCCTTCCTTACCACATTCAACAATATAATGCCTTAGCAGCAGCCTAAGCCTTAGTCTCTCACTACACACACTACACACTACACACTACACACTACACACTACACACTACACACTACACACTA
>CDFI01107312.1:67328-80825 GCA_000826405.1 Acanthamoeba divionensis | reverse complement strand
CACTACACACTACACACTACACACTACACACTACACACTACACACTACACACTACACACTCTATACCACTAGGATATTGCAAAGCGGTTTGCAGTGGAGAGGGACGACGAGGTGCTGATCTCAGAGATAGTGCAGGCAACCCCTGAAAAGAAATACATCACCACTGAACCCAGTCCCGTTGCATTGACTTTGTGAGGGAGGATTTATGTAATGATGCAATTACAAAGAGGCATTGTGTTGCTGTATCATATATTATAACATTCATCATATATAAGAGGGGAGTTATTGTGTTTAAAGGCAGAAAGAGACTCTTATAATTAAGTTTTATTTTTTCAAAAAAAAACAAAAATAATTAATTCAGTAGAGGGATTGTTCTGATTTCATTAATTACCAAAACACCAAAAAACTATGTGGATGTGGATCTTTGGTGGATTGTGCCAAGAAAGGCTTCACCTGCATTTGTCCTGCGCCCTCAACTCCCAACCTTCACACGCTTCCCCTCTTCTGAGTTGGATTGCACTCCCTTCGTGAGTCACGCATCTCACCTGCTCTTCTGGGCCAGATGCCAGAGTAGAGTGGATCTCAGCAAGGGGACCAGAGAAGAGGAAAATCACTTAAATATTGGGAGTTGTCCCTGGAGCTTTTGGTGGCCACACTGTTGGGCCAAGATGGGATTCCCTCATCATCAGCCTTGTCCAGTTTCTGAGCTTGTCGATGGATCCACAAAAAGGTCAGAGACCAGGGCGGGACAGCACACCATGGTATATTTTGCTGACTCAAAGAGTTGCATATGTTGTTGCTGGAGTACACGTCCCCACAAAAGGGGATATTTAGTCCAATAGTATTAATTTATTTTTTTTTGAACCAGCAGGACCCTTCATTTTAAAACACACACTCCTGCAGGACAATGCTGTTGCCCACCCCATCTTCTCCACCACCACATATACCAGTCATCATCTCACCAAGTTTATGATGCCCACAAATACAGCAGCTGTGGGACTGTGCATGTTCTTCTCTCCACTGCACTCCTGGTGTCACTCTTTATCCTCAACTACCCACAACGCCTGACAACAACAACCTCCACTTTATCTCGAAACTTGCTTGCTCATCTAGCCTGTGAAACACAACAAGAACAGCTGCATGTGGGGCCTAAGGGTCCAGGCTGTCCAGAGTGGATGGACCATGCTCTTCACCTACCTTGGAGTCACATGTCTCATGAAGGAACAGTTCTACCTCATTTCTGTGATCCAAGACCTTCCTCCCCTGTCTCTCAAAGACATGTAGAAGAAGTCAATCTTCAGGTTCACCTTGCCATTAAAAGGGAGAAAGAAACTCCAGAGAAAGGTGAGGCTCAGGAGTCATCCTCACCACTCCTGCATATGCTCAAACTGACTCTTCTCCTGGAGAAAGAAGGCTTTCATAGAATAAACAGCAACTGCTCCCTTGAGCTGACCTACAAGGAAAGTCTCCACACCAAATTTGAGTGCATGCAGTGTATAGGCAAATGCCTGCTCTTTATCCCCAGACCAGCCTTCAACAAACTCCTTCATTGGCCCAATATCACTTTCACACTGGACCAGGACTCACTCTCCTTTCCTGTGTCTTCAGTTCTTCACTTCCCCAGACCTCTGCCCATTGTTTCTCTACTCCCTCTGTTCTCTTCTCCAGTAAATTCCTCTCTGCCCTCTTCCTCACCAAAAGAAGAAGAAGGCAAAAGGACTCACTCTCCTCCTGAGTTCATGAAAGGAGTCATTCTTGGATCAGTGAGTCACCCAGAGCACTTTAATGTGGCCATCTTCATTGCAAGAAAGATCTCCTGGAGCAAGGCTGATGATTTGTGGCTTTGGTGGCACGTACTGTTGCTCAAGCCCGACTGTGTTGTCATCAATGTGGTGGCCTCACTGCTGGACTATGATTGGATGACTAGACACATCCAAGAGATGGGACTCACTGACAGGGTGATCCTGGTGAAGTCTGATGTCCCTGAAGCATTTATGAAAACCTTCATTTACCTAGAAGAGCTCAACATTTGGGACTCCTTCAAACTATACACCTTGTAAATTTCTACTCAAGGAGATACAGCCACTTAATACTCCCAGACTCACATTCAACTTTTTGTGTCCATGCAGGCTGACTTTAAGTACGCATTGCTGCTTGATGCTGATGAGTTCACTTTGCTCATGCACAAGGGCAACCTTGTCACCCTCGAGACCTACATACTCCTGCATCTCCACAAAATCGAAGCCAACTCCCAACTGCTCTTCAATAGGGCTCACTTCCCTGTCAGTGCTGAACAACAACAAACCTTCTCTGAGCTGTCAGAGTTTCTGCCCCTGTTACTCCAAGTGAAGTCTGAAGTGAAGCACTTGATGTTGCAGGATACCTTGGACACCCTTTCAAAAGGAATCTATGCCATCAGGAAAGTCAAGCAGCCTTACCAACATTTTACACAGCATGCACCATTTATGCTTGAAGACATTGCTGAAGGGGTCATATTTCATCTCAGAAAGGCAAATTATGGTCAGAAAGCCTTTCAGCAATGGATTTCCAAAGTGAAGCAACTAGGGCAAGCCAAACAAGAACAAGAACAACAGTGATTATTATAGATAGTATAGTGACATTGGAAATTTGTGTGTGTTACTTTCTTGTGTTGTAAGGGCATTCACACCCATTTCATGTACCACCAACTCTTTGGTAGAACCACAGGATGTAAAAAAGCCACAAGTGGTAACTTGCTCTATTACTGTGTTAGATGAGGACATAACAATGGAGCAACAACACCTGTATGTTAATGAAATTTATTTATTGGAGTAAAATGTTTAATTAACGGATTTGGAAAAATCTCGATAAATATCGAATTTAACGAACCGGGATAAATCCCCCCCACCCCGTTTCAGAAACCAAAAACCCACAAAGGACATTCTTCTGGTCAAGGCCATATATCCATCCATCCATCCATCCATTAAGCAACACAAAGCCCTCTTTTTTAGCTATCTCCTGTTTTTGAAATAATGGATGCCGTTGGTGGCTTTTTGGCCAAGAAGGTCTTTGACAGCAAGGTAAAATCTGTCTCCTCCAGCTTGTCTGACACTTTTGGCTTTGGAGATGATGACGACGACGGTTACGAGAGGAGACCTTCGAGAAGGGAAAGGCAGATAGAAGACGACAGTTCGAAGGAAATTAGCGAGCGGCATCAGAAGAGGAGAGAGAAGAGCTACGAGAAGGCGGCAGAGCTGAGGGAGAAATATGGAATGAGCAGGCCCACCTCCTCGACGCCCTACTACAGAAGCTCTGGTTCTCGCGGTGGCATGTGTGGCGAGTGCTGTACCCTCTTCTAAGACTCTACCACCACCAAATTATATTCTTATATCAGCCCCCCATGCTTCTGAATGTACAAAATTCATTTTATTACTTTTTTTTGGTTTATTTATTATTTATTATTAAACTTTTTAATTTCATATTTTTAATATTTAAACAGAATTTACATTTAAATATTTATTGTCGACTTAGCCGTTAATTTGCGCGGGAAAAGAGCCGTTAGCAAACTAAAAGAAAAAATTTTGCTCTTGGGTCTTTAAGCAAAGTTTTTGCTTTAACATCACACACACCTTGTAACTGAGGCACATAGGCTTACATTCTCTAGCAGCTTACCAATAATTAACAATGATTTCCTCTCCCATGCGCGATGCTAACACCCCTCGCTTCTCCTCCCCTCATTCCCCCACCCCCAAAATAAACAAAATGCAATCTAATCACTCTTCTCCCTACTCCTCTCCTCACTCTTCTCGTTCATCATCATCTTTAAGAAGGAGCAGTGCTTCGAAGAGCCTTGGTGATCGATTCGTACCAACGCGCAGCAAGCTGGATTTCGAGATAGGACATTTCAAGCTTCTGAGCCCCAAGAAAGAGAACTCTAAGCCCACCGATCAGGTGGACACAACACCAGCAAAGGAACAATATAAAGCTGTTCTGGAGCAAACGCTATTCGAGGGCAAATTCTCCAGCCGACGAATACTCAATTTCAAGGATGAGCAAGATCCAATTTCCTCCCCCATCAGTCCCATCTCGAGCCCAGTTCGTCTTCTCTACCAGGAACAACGAAAGTCATCTCCATCAGTTCAGAAGGTTGCCCCACTTCGCCGCATTCCACAAGCTCCTGAACGGATCCTTGATGCGCCAGAGCTTGTAGACGACTATTACCTAAACTTATTGGATTGGAGCGCTCAGAACGTCCTGGCCGTTGCTCTTGGCCCGTCTGTCTACCTTTGGAATGCAACCACAGGCAGCATTACCCAGCTTGTCAGCACGGAGGATCCTCAGGATGCCATTGCGTCGGTTAGTTTTTCTGCAGACGGACAGCAGCTGAGCGTCGGCACGACCAACGCAGAGCTGCAGGTGTGGGACGTTGCACGAGGCCAAAGGCTCCGCAGCTTTGGTGGGCACTCTGCACGCATCTGCTCAGCCTCGTGGAACCCTTCCTCCCGTCACATTCTCAGCTCTGGCAGCCGTGACTCGGCCATCCTTTGTCACGACCTCCGTTCAGCGTCCTCACCCCTTGCCACATGGCACGGTCACTCACAAGTATGGCCCACTCTCTGCTCTCTGCTCTCCCCAACGTCAATTCTAAGGGGATGTATTGCACTTGATAATGGAATAATAGGAGGTTTGTGGGCTGCGCTGGTCACCTGATGGCACCAAGTTGGCATCTGGGGGCAATGACAATCTGCTCAACATTTGGGATATCTCCAACTCTGATAAGCCCTGCTTTACTTTCGAGCAGCACACAGCCGCTGTCAAGGCTCTTGCCTGGTACATATCACATACACATACCACTATACAAACACAAGCAGGAGCAAAGGCAGATGAATGAGGAGAGAAAATATATTGAATGTTGTTTCTCACCAACCAGGTGTCCCTTCCAGCGCAATCTGTTGGCCTCTGGCGGAGGCACTGCTGATCGTTGCATTCGGTTCTGGAATACGGCGACAGGCAGTTGCATTAACACAGTTGATACAAAGTCTCAAGTATGCTCCATTCAGTGGAGCAAACACTCGAGAGAACTTGTATCCTCTCATGGCTTCTCACAGAACCAACTCATCGTGTGGAACTACTCCACGGTAAGTTTCCTCTGCAAGCATCATCGTGTTTTATTAAACTGTTGTGATTTGAAGAAGGACAGGAACTCACCAACCAAATACATCAACAGATGACCAAAGTGTCAGAGCTGACGGGCCACACGTCGAGGGTGTTGCACATGGCCACCAGCCCTGATGGCACCACTGTGGTATCAGCTGCAGGAGATGAAACTCTACGTTTCTGGAGAGTGTTTGAGCCCAGACAGGCTTCTGAGCCGTTGTGCAGCAGTCCAAAGCGCTCTTCGCTCTTCAGACTTGAGATACGCTGATAGATGGCCTCTGTCTCACTGTCCCTGAGTTGTCTTCATCCTGCAGTGGTGGATTGCCAAAAAACAAACAGAAAAGGTGGCAGAAGGGCTTGGACTATGTCTCCAAAAACAGATACGTATATCCTTTCGTTGGTAACCCTAACAACTTGATGCTCATTTGCTCTTCTCCCCCATGTGTTGTGTATGTGTCTCTCTCTGTGTGTGTGCTGTCTTCTGAGAAGAGGAATTCCTGCACCACAGAGGATGATAGGCCGGCTGGACCACTCGAAGGAGAGTGAAGGAACCAACGCCTGCGCCTTCTTGGTATGCACGTAAGCACGTAAGCACGTGTTCATGTTTGGACCCTCCTCCTCAGAGCTAGATGGATCTATGATGTCAAACCCCTTTTTTGTTGTTAAGTACTTTTGTTTGACAACAAAATAAAAAGAGGCTCTTGAACAACTGATACGTGTTAAAAAGAGAGCGAAAGGTTTGGTTTCTTGCTCTCACTAGTCATCTCCATCCATTGGATTCCACTTGTTCTCCACTCCAGAGGGAACAGCCATGCTAATGCAAGCTTGTTCCTGTTCTTTTTTGAACAATGTTGCATTGTTTGTTGTCATGGTCATGCCTCTCAATTCCGCCCAAAAGGCTCCAAAAAATTTGACCAACCATCAATCGGATAAAAACCGAAGTGCAGGTCTTTGGTGGACTCCAAAAAAGAAAAGCAGCAAAGAGCCAGAGAGAGAGAGAGAGAGATTTATTAATTAAACCAACGAAAAAAAAGAGAGAGAAGAGCTCACAACATCAAAAATGTGGAAAGCATGTCGTGCCCAAGGTAAGCGTGTTAGTCAGTTCTTTCAGTTCGCTCACACCTTTAAATTGATATGGATAGATATCGATTCTATCACCACGGGGCTACCGCGGGTGTAGTAGATATCAAGCAGTATCTCTCTATTCATCAATTCATTTCTTCATTTATCAGAGCGCAAGCTCGAAGGCATGATGTATGACCAAAAGAAGAGAGCCGAGAGAAGGGCTGCCTACTTTGCAGAGAAGGTACCTTCTCCCCCCCCCCATACCTTACTATTGTCTTTAGCCTTAATTCCCATTGTCCTCACTAGTTTGCAGATCCATTGCGTGTGCTCAAGGTGGTTGGATTACCAGTGACCACGTATCGAGACGAGCTTCAATATCACCTCATCGAAAGAGGTGAGAGTCTGTAGGTCTTTCCTGTTGTTCCTCTCAAATGATATAAGGAAATGCGGAAATTATCAACCCATACGAAAGTAGATAGACCAAGATGCAGCACAATAGCAATTAGCTTATGCTCCATGAAGTGGCTTCTAGTCAATTCAAGTTTTTTATTTTTTTGTCAATTGACTTGGAAAGCAATTATCACTCTGAAATCTCACCTATTGCCTCTCCCGTTTGCGACAGAATGCCTTGGAAAGAGAACTCAGACCTTATGGTGGACAGGTAATCATATTGAGTTCTTTTCGCTCTCGTTTCTGATAATCAGTCTCCAAAGCATCTTTAATATTTTTACTTACCTGATCTCTCCAAATAGATTTGATGGCAGGGCTTTAATTGATATAATTCCCAAACAACCAACAAAGGCAGAGAAGCAAAATATATACATTACTGATGAGGAAAGGGAACTGGAGGATCTGCTTAACTTTGAACGTTATTTTGCTCTCATAGAACAATCTCACGCACCTCAAAAAAGTATGTAGCTCGAGAGGTCAGAGAGCAGAGAGAATGATTGGCCACATCCTTTCTATGGCTGTGAGAGTATAATGAGTAGTTGTCACTAGTTTCTAACAAGAACATTAGAGAGTGAGCAAGAATGGCTGTCTGCTGTTGCGCAAGAGCTCGATGATAAAGCTGCTGCTTTTGCGCCCACTAAAAAAGAGTACTCAGAAGATAGGTATGTCACATCGCTTCACTAGCCAATGATGGAGATTAAATTCATTATGCTCCAATTACGACGCTTCCTTGTTATCTACTTCTTAACATATAAATTCCTTCTAGTTTCTACGCAAAGGGGATGTCAACCAAACCTAGCGAAGCAAAAGATCAACCGGGGCAATACAGCACCGTGGGATACTCGTACGATGATGAAGATGATGATGACGACGACGACGATTCTGATGATGATGATGACGAAGATGACGAGAGTGAGGAAGAGGATGATGCAAAAGAAGTTCAACAAAAGGCTGCCTCTTCTGCCGGTCCTGCAGTCTCCACCTCAGCTTCGGGATCAGCTTTTACAACTAAGGAAAGGCCAAAAGTAAGGATTGACGCACTGTCAAATGATATATCAGAAAATGAATCTAATCGGCATTCCCCCTTTAAACACACAAATCTCATGTTGATACCCAAGGTGCCTGCGCAGCTGGATAAGGAGAAGAGCGAGGAAGAAAAGTTGAGAGAAAAGGATGACGCCGGAGTCGTAGACAAACAGACTCTGAACACCCTTGGCCTCAAATTCCACATTCGTAATTATTTGAAACTATGGGAGCTCGAACTCGATGATCGTCACAGAATCGAACGCGAGAAACAAGCCAAGAAAAGTGCTGTACGTTAATTTCCATTCGCATTAATCAAACTAAACAACAAAGGACTCAGCATCTCAAAAATTTGACACGCATACACGCACAATCAACAGAAAAGGCTTTCTCGAAAGCAAAGGCGTCGCCTGAAAGCAAAGCTTCTCCGCCAGCGCAGCCCTCGCAGTGCAGCTGCTGTATTAAAGGAGATGGATCGTCAGCGAGAACGTGAGCGAGACCGCGAGCGAGACCGCGCTCGAGATTTCGACCGGGACCGGGATCGCAACCGGGATCGTCGTCCGCCTTACCAACGACGAGGCAGCCCCACTTATGAAGACTACCATCCAATGTACGTTTTTTCCTCACCCCTCTTTTCTCTAAAATATTTTTCTTAGTTCTTTGAATTTTTTCTTACATTCTTGATAATTATTATAGAGGCGGGTGGAGTCCCAAGAGAAGTGAAAAGAGTGACAGCGAAAAGGAGGAAGTGACGGAATTTATTACGGAGATTTCGATCACTGCCAACGAGACCCAAAACGAGCACCAATATGTTCCTACTTCGCCCCCGCGCACTAAAGCAAGGTACTCATACAGACAAGGTCTCCATCCCATGTTGTGAAACAAAACGATATATATAATATACTCTTCATATCAGGAGCATTGATTCTAAGGAGAGGATCATGGAAGCGTTGAGCCCGGAACCTGACCGTCTCTTGGCCCTTACACCTGCTGATCGTTTTAGATTCTCAAAGGAAATTGACAGACAGTATAATCGCAGCACGTAAGAGTTTATTAAATTTCTTTCATTTCTATTCCTGGCACTGTGCCATTCACGTGTTATGTTTTCTAGAAAACATTGATTGTAGCCTCATAGCTACAATATGATTTGAGAAATTAACTCTTGGTTATATACTACAGCAACAATAAAACTGCGCCTGCCAACAAAGAGGACAAGGGTAAGTCCAAAGGCGAACAAGATAACGCAAAGGTGAAGCCCAAGCCCAAGAAAGAGACCCTGCAGGAAAAGTTGAAGCGCAGACTTCGTCAGCAGCTTGATAAAACAAGTAAGCTCCTGGCCTCTCAAAAACAAAAACAAAAACAAAAACAAAAACAAAAACAAAAACAAAAACAAAAACAAAAACAAAGCAACACAAGAGGCTCTCTCCTAAAAATACACAGCTTAGAAGCCTCTAAGAGCCTACAAAGAAGAATTACAACAGGAGAGCTGAAAAAGCATTAACATGTTGTCAAATTCCTTTTTTTTTCAGTTAAGCAGGACCAAGAACAGGAGGACAAGAAGAGGGAAGAGAAGGAGAGAGAAGAGATGGCGCGTGACCTCTTCCGCAATCCTGTCGTATTGAGGACAAAGGAAGACCGCAGAAGCAGGTAACCTTACGCACACCGAACTGAACTGCACAGCACCTACAATGCAATGCAATTAATGTTGTAACGAAGCAGTGAGCGAACGAGTTAGATCTATCATGTTACATCTCTAAGACCTATTCTTTCTTTCTTCACTTTCTTCACTTTCTTTTCTTTCTTTTCTTTCTTTCCTTTCTTTCCTTTCTTTCAGGTCCAGAAGCCGGTCGAGAGATAGGACTAGAAGCAGAAGCAGGTCGAGAGATAGAAAGAGACAGCGGGCTAGAAGCAAGTCAAGAAGCAGGAGCAGAGGACGAGAAAGGTATGTAGCCTTTTTTACTTTGATGGAACTTTCACTGTTGGTTGCTAAAATTCTAATCGTCATCTCTTTATCTCTTCTCTCTTTCTCTCTCTTTCTCTCTTTCTCTCTTTCTTTCTCTTTCTCTTTCTCTCTCTTTCTCTCTCTTTCTCTTTCTTTCTTTCTTTCTCTCTTTCTTTCCTCTTCTTTTTCTTTTTATGGGGTTGCAGGAGCAGAAGAAGCAGCAGGTCCAGAAGCAGAAGCAGAAGCAGAGGAGGGCGAAGCAGGTCGAGGTCCATAAGTATAAGGGGCAGCAGCAGATCAAGAAGCAGAGACAGAGACAGAGACAGGGGAAGCAGAAGCAGAAGCAGACGGTCGAGGTCCAGAAGCAGAAGTAGAGACAGAGACAGAAAGAGACAAAGTAGTAGTGGTAGTGCTAGTAGTAGTACAAGAAGAAGTAGTAGAAGAAGAAGTAGAAGTAGGGAACCCATAAGTAGGAGCAGCAGATCAAGAAGTAGAGACAGGAAGAGAAGAAGAAGAAGAAGCTCCTCTACTTCTTCTTCATCATCACCATCACCATAATCGCGCAGTCCTTCCCGCTGAGAACCTCTTCTCTCTCTCTCACTCACTCTTCTGTGGCCCCAAGGGACTCATGATGATGTCCCCACCAAACATTATTATTTCATTATTTCATTATTTCATTATTGCATTATCCACCAAGTTTCGGATATCTTTCAAACATGGGCGTTGACTTTTCTTTGACCACTATCATTTGTGGTGGGGGCACTACCACAACATTTTAATAATATAATTCAATGAGGGAAAAAAACCCTTGAGACATTTAATAAATGTTGCATGAAAATATAATAAATGTTATTCTTTAAAGCTGTCATTATAAGGTTCAGTGTAAAGTCAAATCAAGTCAAACTTTGGTTTGTTCCAGGAAAAAATGATCATAATTATAGATATAAATTTGTTTTTTGGTTGGGTTCCATTTTGCCTACCACCTTAAGACAGATGGAAGTGGTGCTTTTCCTGTGCGGGTTCCAATTCCTTGTTTCCCCTTTTTTTCTTTCAGTTGAGTTTGTTTTGTGGTATTGCATTTCCACAAATATATTACCCTGACAAACTTGTTCATACCACAAATGAATCACAACTTCAGCTACCCATATGGACCAGCAGCCGCTTCGCCCTTCTTGAGGATAGTCAATGCCTCCTATGGCAAGGGCGCTCGTTTTTCGGATGTGACTGCCATCCTGCAGCAGATGGTCAACAACAGAGGAAGCCTCACACTGGAAGAGTTTGGGTACTTCCTCAAACCCAACGGCTGCATGAACAAGGCTTTTGGTACGAAGAAGAAGAAGCAGAAGCAGATGAACATAACTTGTGAATGTGTTATATTGATTGTTGATTAAAAAAGGTGATCCCTGCAGAGGAGAGGACAAGGAACTAAGGATTTCCTATCAGGTCACAGGCGCCTCCAAGCGTCTGGTCTTTGAGGAAGACAAGAAGGTGCTCATTGATCTGATCCACACTTTCAAGCAAGCCAACCAGCAACACCATGTTGTCATGCAGACCACAGTGAACCATGAACATCACCACCATCACCATCACAACCATCACAACCATCACCACACAACCACCCCACATACTACCATCGAGAGACGTATAGAGTCTGCTCCTGTTCCTTCAGAAGTACACCATTTTGTGCTTGAGATACTGAGCGCTACTTATGGCTATGGCATGCACTTCATTGACGTCACCTCAGTCATCAGAAGCATGACTGCAAGTCAAGGTTTGACAAAAGTGTTTCCCATCTCTCTGCTCTCTCTCTCTCACATACACACTCACTCTCTCATACATGCAGGTGGAAAGAGTTTGAATGCATTTGGGTATGTCTTCTCTCCAAATGGATGCATGAACAAGGCCTTTGGAGACCCTGCACATGGCAAGGATAAGTTCTTGACCATAGACTACAGGTGGACCACTTCCACTCGCACGCTGACCAAGTCTGAAGACAGGCAAGTAAGCATCTCTTATGATAATCTAAGGTCTATCTTGGGTTGAGTGAGTGAGTAAAAGGGTGGTGCAATTTAAGGTTGGGTGTGAAATGTAAATGATGAATGAATGAATGAATGAATGAATGTTACAATGAAATAAACAAAGAAGAATTGGAGCACACATTCAAACTTATAACATTCTGTTCTGACCTTACCTTCCAATGTCAATGCATCACATGCTCTCTCTCATGTGTGCAAGAAAGGCAGAAGCATGAAACAAAAAATAGTTGTAACTATTAATTATTATTTATTCGCAACATTTAACCTAATTAAGGTTAAAATATGGAGTCTGGGAATTTAAGTGTGACGGCTTCAACTTCAGCTTTGTCTTCCACACACAACAGCAACAACAATGACAACCACAGCAACAAGAACAACAAATCTGCCCCTGCAGGCTGTGGCCAGGGGGAAGCAGCAGTGTTGCGTAGAGGATGCCTTGGAAGGATCTCCCACGGCTGGTCGGCTCCTGACCTTCCAATGTCCACCCATCACAGAGAATGATGACAACCTTAATCTCCTTACCTACAATGCTCGTCGACCCCTGACCATTGCTGCCAAGGTAAATGAATCCCCCCCCCCAAAATCATCATTTTTACGAATGTATATTCTTGTTCATTCAACATCGAAGGCATGGGGAGAGGACAAGGGAAACAACAGAGTTCTGTGCATACATGGTTGGATGGACAACTGCAACTCGTGGGAACCGCTGGCTCAGCTGTTGCGCCAACATCTGCCCGACCTGTACATAGTTGCCATCGATCTTCCAGGTTCCAACGATCTCAAACATTCACATCTAGCTCTCTGCTTGCCCTGTCTAACAGAGTAATTCTCTCTCTCTCTCTCTCTCTCGTGTGTGTGTGTGTGTGGTCTCTCTCTCAAAGGACACGGCTTGTCTTCACATAAACTCAATTCATTTTATGCATTGGAGGAATACCTGCCTGAGATACTCTGTCTGGTTAGAGACAATCTCAAGTGGCCCAAGTTCAAGTTGATGGGCCATTCTATGGGCGCCAATATGTCCATTCTCTTTGCTGCCGCCCAACCTTCACTCATTGAACAACTGATCCTTATAGAAGGAATTGGACCCGCTGTTATCCCGAAAGATGTAAACACATGAGCCTCTCATCCACTTCCTTAACACTGACACACACTCTTTCATTGGCGCTCTACAGCTTTGCCTGTTTCTTAATCGTTTTTCTTCTCAATATGTTCATCTGAAGGGATTACTGAAACAGTTGCAGGTGGCCTGTGATGCGAACCTGAAATTGCTGCGCAAGAAGCCTAGGGTCTATTCCTCCCTGGATCAAGCTATACAAGCACGTGCTTCTGGAAACCAAAGCTGGGAGTTAACACATGAAGCTGTAATAATACCCTGGGGCTCGTTAGTAATAGCTCTCTGCAACTATTTTGAATAATGAAGGTTATTTTTTTTTATCTTTCCCAAAGGCACGCTTGCTGGTTTTGCGTGGGGCTGCGTTTGTTTCACAGCTTGATCCATCAACAACACAACCAGATGGCGTTGGTGTGTACACTCCCTTCTATTCCCTTGGCTATATCGCACACCAACACATGTGTATTATCATCCACCAAACCATGATCCATTGGTTGAACTTTTCCTGTTTTCTTTGTCGATACCAGTGTTCATTCATGACCCAATGATAAAGAGCAGGACGTTACATCGCTTCTCAGAGCGCGAACTGATGGAATGTTTGTCTGCCATAGCCTGTCCTGTATTCCTCATTTGCGCTGGTTTGGCCGTTCTCCCAATAGAGACAGAGAAGAGAAGAGAGAGATGAAGGTGTGTGTGTGTGTGTGTGTGTGTGTGTGTGTGTGTGTGTGTGTGTG
>CDFI01107312.1:53854-67306 GCA_000826405.1 Acanthamoeba divionensis | reverse complement strand
GAGAGAGAGAGAGAGAGAGAGAGAGAGAGAGAGTGAAGTGGTGTGTGTGACAATGTTTGGTTTTGGCTAATTCGTTTTTTTTCTCTTCCTGATGAATCCTATGACAGAGCGAGGGATTCCTCAGTTTTTCGTCGGTGAGGCAGGTAAGCGACTGTTTCAGGCACGCAAGCAGTGCATAAAGCAGCTTCGTGAGGTTTGCATACCAGATAGAAGTCATCACCTCCATCTTGAGGACCCCGAGGTTGTATGCAAGGCCTTACTCCAGTTTTTTATTTCCACCCACAACGGCAACGACCTCCAACAACAAACACAATCAAAGCTCTAAGAATTCATGTCATGTCATTACGCAAAACATTTGTCAATGTCAATAAAGATTATTTTTCAATAAAAAAAGTAAATTTATCACCTCAACTAGACCACAATTCTTCAAACTCTTCCTTCTCGTTTCTATCCTCCTGAAAAAATTGGCCTCAACTCTAGTTGGATCTATTGGATTAGGAAGCATGAGAAGAAATAGAAAAAAGGAATAAAAGGAAAAGAAGGGAAATGTACTTGGGTGACAGCTGTCTTGCAAGAGTGTGAAAAGGAAGCTCACAGCCAGCAGATAATGACCACTTCACAGATAATTTACATAAAGAGAAACGCTTGATGACATCTGGGCGGATCTGGCCATCGCCCACTTTTATATCCTCAACATCTTGCTTATTTGCAACCTACACTCAAATTTATGAGCATCAGTGTTATGCCAGTGCAATGGTGAGGCAACATGTTGTTGATGAGGGAACTTACTAGTACAATAGGGATATTTCCACACAAACGTGTAACCTCTCTAATCCATTTGGTGTGTGCATTCTTATATGTCATCCTCGAGGTCACATCAAAGAAACATATGGCAGCACTCACTTGGTTGCTAGGCATAAAACAGGTTGACAACAATGAAAGAATAATTAAAGCAGAGGAAAAGATCTTGGGCATAGGCATCCATAAATTACAAGAATGATATACCAGTATTCTTCACGCAATCCACCAAATGCTTCATTTCCAGCGCAGTCCCACACATTGAAGCAGATGCAGCCACTGTCAGTTCTAATAGTGACTGATTTCACACTAACTCCAAAAGTTGCTAATAAAAAATACAAGCATTCAGTAATTTAATTACTAGCAAACATAGAGAGCACAGAGGAAATAATAATAATAATAAGTACGAATGTATCTTTGTTCAAATTCTCCTGTTTTCTGTTAAATAAAGTTCTGTCAGTGTCTTTCACAAAGAAGAAATACAGGTCAAACTGCAGGCACACACTTACCAGCTTCTTTATCCAGGTGGTCTTGCCTGTTCCAAGATCACCAACAAGTAACACTTTAAAAGAGATAGAGGAGGAGGAAGTTGTTGCTGTTGGTGTATTAAGAAAGGAGGGCGTTGCTGCTGTTGGCGTACAAAAGGAGAATAAGGGCGTTTCTGCTGATTTTGGTTTACTAAGAGAGAAAGAGGGTGTTGCTGCTGTTGATGGTGACGTACTAAAGGAGAAGGAGGAAGTTGCTGCTGTTGATGGTGGTGTACTAAAGGAGAAGGAGGAAGTTGCTGCTGTTGATGGTGGTTTACTAAGAGAGAAAGAGGGTGTTTCTGCTGTTGATGGTGACGTACTAAAGGAGAAGGAGGGTGGTGTACCAAAGGAGAAAGAGGGTGTTGCTGCTGTTGATGGTGGTGTACTAAAGGAGAAGGAAGGCGTTGCTTCTGCTGGTGGTGTACCAAAGGAGAAGGAGGGCGTTTCTTCTTTTGATGTTGTGCTAAAGGAGAAGGAAGGTGCAAATGATGCCTGTTGTTGCCTACCTTGCTTCTCTAACTCTAACTCTTGGATCCTTCTCGCCAACTTTTTGTTTTCCTCTTCTAAAGCTTGCACACGAAGTAGGACAGGACGCAAAAGAACCAGTTGGCAGGTGTTCATATGCTCGTGGAATCTACGTCTGGGGACGCTTGTTGTGCAGCCAACATCAGCTGCCTTGCAAGGAACGATTTTTGCAGGGCAGAGAGACTCATGAGATTCCTGATGCACTGATGCCACTTGCTCGCTGCAACCAAAGCTGCAAGCTAACAAAAACAGAAGTAAAAAAGGTGGTAAGTAACAAACAGCATTGAACAAGATACAATGAAAGAGAGATATTTATACGCTTTGGGCATTTGGGGAGGTGGTTGGCCAGGGCTTTGCGCTCAATCTTCTCTTTACAATAAGGACACAGCACAAGCAGAGCATCTAACTTGTTTAAGATCATCCGGGGGGTGGGACCAAGTTGTGACAACGCCAGAGGTGCACAACAGAGGGGACAGGAGCAGGTTGACCTGGTAATACTACCACTAGAAGGAGGCAACCACTTGGTGATGCATTTACGGCAATACATGGCCCCACAGGCAGGTTCAACGACAGGATCCACGAGTGGCTCACTGCAGATGCTGCACAGAAGCTCTTCATCTATACTCTTTTCATTAACATAGACGAACTTGGCCATCTTTGTCTTTGAGCATAAACTGTGTTTTTTCAAGAGCTTGAATGAAATAATTATATTAAATATTAATGAATTTGCATGTCAAAAATAAAAGCTGTGTTTGTGGGGTACCTCTCAAGTTCTGTTTATCATTTTGATGGAGAACACAGCATGCTTATAGACATAGACATAGACTGCTTCTGACTGATGTCTCCTTCTCTTCACATAGTCCATCTGCACATGCGTTTATCTTCACTTCTCTTTTTTGGAGGGCTCTTTGGTTGCTATTCTTTCCTTCTTTTTCCATTTGATTGTGAGCTCTTGTTTCTTCTTCTGTTGCCTGGCTGCCTCTCTCTCCTCTGTTCCCATCCTGTTGTTCTCATCACCTCCATCTTGAGAACCCCAAGGTAGTATGCCAAATTCAATTCTTGAAGTAAATATATACAAAAAAGTCATCTGTGTGGATATTCAATTGAATCCTGAATGAATGTCTTTCTGAGGCAAGATGGATGGCTTCTTGGATGGTATCTAATACCTCCACCCTCTGTGATTCATCTAGTTTGGCCCAGTGGCGTCGGGGCAGAGGTCAGAGTCAGAGAAAAAGACTACGAGTGGTGATATATTTACCTTGAGCTGCCTGGCTCTGGAAGTTGGCACAGCTCATGGGGTGCTTCTTATCTATACCCATTGAATATGGTACATTATGATGCAATGATGAAGTCACCCATCCCAAGCTTTGGTTCCTTTGTGATGTGGCCCTGCTAGAACACAATCTTGGGCACAATTTCGTAGTCCTCAAGGCCCTCATAGAGGCAGGGATAGTGGCGGTGAATGTACTCCACTACTTTGCTGCGTATGGGAGAGGCCAGGGAGACAGTTTGTGAGGTGAACAAATCCCTCAGTTGGAGGACAGCCCCGATGCTCTCACAAACACATGTCACTTGAATTGAATATTTGGAGTAGTCTATCTCAGCGCATTCGACCCATACAGAGAACTTTCCAGGGAGGTGGTATGTCCTGCACCTAAGCCAGCATTCACCTTCTCACATAATTGGAAGCACCATGAGTTGGGCTTATCCTCATGGCGCCGGCACCTAAGCCAGTTCGGTCCTGGGTTGGAGTAAAGGAGAAAAGAGTCCTCAGTGTCGTAATACTCATCAACGAACTGCATTTCCTCTATCTCTGCTCCTTCTCCAAGAAGCCACGTGTGCAAGGCTGTGTAGTGCTCATCATTCAAAGGCATGTGGAAGCGATAGTTCTTGATGGGGACAACAGGTGCAGAAGTTATCTTGTTGATAACAGATTCAGCACTGAGGCCTGCATAACTCTTGGGATATCCCAATTGGATTTATGTGGCATTGAGCCAAGCGGTCTTGCCAGGTTTCATCCATGGATCGTTGTGTAGTTGTTGGTTTTTGTTGCTCAACTCCAGCAAGACTGCTTCCAGCAAACCCTACAATCTGAAATATCTAACATAGTCTGAAAACTCCACTACCAAGATTTAAGGTGGCACAGTTAAAAACTGGAAATTGAGAGATATAAAAAATATGCTGGGTCATCATGATTTAATTCATTTTTATATTTATAGTAAAAGAAATGAGAACAGGTAACATGAAGGAATTGTCAAACACAATGATGGAGCTGGCACCAGTGGAGTGGATGTTTCTAGATTTATCTTAATGTAATGGTTGGCCCAAGAGAGATGCTTTTGCTAACCCTCAAACAGAACTGAATTCGGTCTGTTCATCACCTTGGTGGAGAACAGAGACTGTTTCTGACTTCTCCTTCTCTTCACAGAGTCCATCTACACACCTTATGTTCTCTTTACTATTTTTTCCTTCCTTTTTCCACTTGATTGTCTGCTCTTCTTTCTTCTTTTTCCTAGCTGGCTCTCTCTCCTCAGTGCCTATCCTGTTGTTGTTGTCTTTCTCTTTCTCTTTCTCTGTCTTCCTTTCTTTACTTTGTCTTTCTCTTTCCTCTTTTTCCTTGATTCTCTTCTCTTCCCTTTCCACAGACTCTTTCTTCTTTCTCTCTTTTTCAAGAGGATTCTTATCTTTTCCCTTATCGTTTTGCAGTCCCTGCTTCTCTTTCTCTGGTTGTTCTGCTGCTTTTACTAGTTCCTTTTCTGCTTTGTCTCTCTCTTCTCTTTCTTTGCTCTCCTTCTCTTCTCTCTTTTCTTTTTCCTCTTTTTCCTCTTTTTCCTCTTTTTCCTCTTTTTCCTTCTTCTCCTTCTTCTCCTTCTCTTCCTTTTCTCTTTTGCTGTTCTCTTTTCTTTCTTTTTCCTCTCTCTCCTTCTCTCTTTCTTGATCCTCCTTTTCTCTCTTTTGCTCTTCTTGCTTCCTTTCTCTCTCTTCCTTTGCCTTTGCCTTTTCCATTTTTTCATCACTGTCGTGCTGTTTATGGTCTCTTGCTATCTGTTGCTTTTCATTGTCCTGCAGCGGCTTCAATCCTCTCTGTTTTTCTTCTCCTTCTTCTTCCTCTTCTTTCTCCATGTCTTTGTGGCCTTTCTTTGCTTGTTTCTTCTCTTCCATCCTCCTTCTCCACTCTTCTCTCTCCCTCTCCCTCCTTTCTCTTTTCTCTTCCTTTGCTTTCTTCTTCTGATCTACGTATTTCTGCATGTCCTCTCTCACTTCATTCACATCTAGGCCTTGCTGTTTGTCACTGGGTTGCTCATTAGTCTCAATTGATTCCTTCACTTCTCTTGCAGCACTCTCATCTTTCTGATGTTCCTCGTCTTTCTCTTTCGTGGCTCCTTCCATAGTTGTGGTTACATCCAGAACAGAAGCATCAGAAGACTTGACATGTTCACTCTCTTGCGCTATTCCTTGTGGAGATTCCTTCTGTTTGGTATCTATCCTTGGCTCAACAGAATCTGTGTCGTGTGCAGCAAGGTCTTCCTGATCTTTAACTTCGATAGGCTTGTGAGATTCTACTTCCCTCATCTCTTTGTGGTACTGTTTGGTGTCTTCATCTTGTTGTTTTTCAGCTCCAACAACTCCTCCCACACCAGCCCCTACAACAATCTCATCACCATACTCATCTGAGCAACAACAGTGCCCAAAAAATGCTGTTGCGACAAGTGATGCAAACACCAAAAACCTCATCCTAGAAGAGTCCATTGAGAAGGCATAAATAAAGAAAGAACAAAAAACAGGGAAGCAAGAAGACCAAGATTTACAGCAAAACGAGATGAGTTTTTTTTTGCTCTTTTTACAATCGACATGTCGTAAATCAGCCAATGATCGCCGTCCACGTATATCGGCAATTCTGGACATTTCCTGAAAAATCAGTTGATTTCAGGATCAGTTCAGAACTATCTTGATTTTTCTGCACATCAGAAATATTTGATTTAAACAGGTCTCAATTTGTGTACATGGACTGTGATGACTGTCGGCTTGAGGGAGATTTCAGAGTCTCTCACTTTCATTGCTGAGCACTTGTTTGAACAACAACAACAATGAAGTTGTGTTACAGATGGCCTGGTCGGTGATAGTGCACGTGCAGGTGAGGGAAACTTTTTGTTTTAAAAAAACACTTTTGGCACATACATAAAAAGAAAAGAACAATATTGTGGTTGTAATGTAATGAGGGATGTTCAGTCAACTTGAACCTCTAAACGGCAGAGCTCTGGGCGAGAACAGGATTTTGCAATTACTAATTAGAGAACATTTCACTCCTGCTTGCCTTCAAAAGCTGAATTGGGCTCTTTCTTCAGGTTCTCCTGGATCAGTTCGCGTTCTCTTTGGAGCAATTCCTTGACCTCGGGGCAGTCGAGGAGCTCACCAAGCAGAGACTGGCGGAATGCTGCGTCCTCTCGGAATAGCCTCAGACATTCCTCTTTGAGGATGGCTGCGCTGTTAAGCGGCGGGAGCGGTGGACTCGAGCCAGACTTTGGCTGTTTAGAATTGAGAGGTTAATAAGAAGGCATAACAAATAATGAAAAGAATGACTAAGGGCAAAGGCAGGGATACTGTTGGTATGGGCGACGCTGGTCGTTGCAGATGCGCAGAAGTGCTGCGGTGCATAGAAGCGGGCCTTTCCGCTGCATAGATCATGGATCCTGGAAACTTACGATCTTTCTGAGGCGCAAGACCTGTCCGAGGCACCCCTCCTTCCTCTGTCATTTACAGAGATGTAACACTTATAATTAGTGGTCTTGAAGAAAATGTTGCTGCTCACTCGATATCCCTCTAATGAGGCCTTTTGATCAGATCCATCACTCTTATGTTGTGCGAGTGGTACGTACCTAGCTGACTCAGTTCTGCTGAACTATACTCTCTGAGCTAAAGTAGAATGACAAAAATAATGAGCCATGCATAGTAATTCCCATGATGTTGATGAAGATGAATGTACCTGTTGAGGCCTTCTCTGTTCAAATCCGCCAGAAGATTGCAGCGCTGGCTTCGAAACGTTCCTTTATCACACAACGATGGACGAAACCAGTGAGTCATCAGTACGGAGAATAATAGGATCAATTGACCTACCGTTTTATCTTCAGGTTGGCAGATGCCAGAGGGATCTGATCAGCTGGTAGCAAGGGATGTTGAGTAATCCATTCTTGGATGACAGGGTTGACAGACAATGGGTACAGATTTTGCTGATGTTGCTGTACCTCAGCAGCCTAGAGATGGTATTTGTAAGTCATTAAATTGCGTTTAGAGCTGAACTGCTGTCAAAAAGTACGGATTGAATGTACTTACCACAGCAGAGATAAGGGCATATTTTTCGAAGTTAATTAATTTGCTGTTCACCTTATCAGGAAGCTTACTTTGCTCCTTGATGAGGTGAAGGTATGCTCCTGAGGAAAATTCAGTCAGCAATGAGCAAAAATGATGGGGTGTAAATATGAGGGCTTAGAATGCAATGAGAGGGATACACAACCGACATAGGGTATACAAGGAGGCTGGACACGGTGCAGCTTCTCTTGAAGGTTGTTGTAGTGATTATTCATATCTATGAGAGTCCTAAGTTTCTCCAGAAAAGTCTTGCTGACATTTGGCACCACCTATCATTGTCATAGAAAGAAAATATTAACAAGTGAGGAGTATACACTTTCCAAGGATATCGCTTACACTCCACACAAGTTTGAGCTTGACTATGTCTGGGTGGCTAAGTGCATCAACTATCTCAACCGTAGAGTTGAAGTTGTTCATGGCCAGACATTTCTCGGCAACCTGATATCAAAGTGGGGTGTAAGCTTCAGGATTGTACTTGTACATGGTAATAAAACAAACAGTATATGATGCACCTTAATCCACTTTGCAACACTCCATGCTGCGGATTCGAAGCTCTCCTGCTTGAGGATAGTTGTAAGCACAAATGATTGAACCCACAGGTTGTGATTGAGCATGGCTGTCAAATTGGGGGTCTCTGTTTCTTTGCTTGAAGCGTTGCCATTATCACATGACTAGGGTAGAAAGGGAAAAAAAATCTGTTAACACATATACATTTTGAGGCTCTTTGTTACTAGTGTACCTTGAGAATTAATTCCCATGACTTAATTGCAATATATAGCCTTTGTTCCAATAGAGTAAACTGGCGTGCAAAGTCGTCAACATCAATAGTAGTGAAAGATAAGTTATCAATCGTCAAACCACTGGAATAGAAAAACAAGTGTGTTTAAAATGGTTTCTAAAGAATTCTAAATAGATATTAATAAGCTGGATACCCAGAAGCGGAAGAGTCATCCACTGTTTGCTTTCGTGCCGTTTCATATACAATGCCACCTATCAAACAGGAATAGGGGAATATATTGTAAGACAAAACTACTATGAAGAAGAGAGTTTTGCGGCGACTACCGTCTTTTTGGCGTTGAACACTGCTTCTTAGCCTTCCTGCCACTCCTTCCATGTTGTTTTCAGTCATCAGCTGCGCCAGACCTTCCATTTCTTTCATGAACTCCTCGTTTTCCAGCATGCCTGATTTCCATTCATTCAAGGTAAGCAATTATATTTCTTAGTGGCAGGATAATTGCTATGTGTGAATACCTTGAGAGTACTTATCAATCAGGTGCTTGGCCATATTGAAGACACGTAGGCGCACTGGTTGTACCTGTGCGATGTAATAACGTTCCTGGATCTCTTTAGATTGGTCCTTGGGTTTAGGAACTCCAAACCGCTTCTTCAGAAGACGTATTATCTCAGTCGAAGTGGTGAACATTCGATGAGTCAAAAGAAAAGAGTCCACTAAGGAGGGATCTGTTTGAAATGAACAACAATAGCAGTCGTAAAAAGAAAATATTAGGAAAATACACCTGGCAAGATGTTGTTCTCTACTTACCACAGTGTTGGGCAAGGGTCAGTTTTTGAACAAGCTTCTCCAAAGTGGCAGCCTTAATTACTGGCTGAGCTCCCTCAATCATGGCAGACACATCAACATCCAAAATTATATTCTCTTTCGAATCTGGAGCGTTGAATGGATAGCTGTCACCTTGATTAGGAAGACAACAAAATGATTAGCATTCTTAGGCCATTTTTGTTACTTCATATTCTCTTTCTTTACCTTCAGCCATTTCGAGTTCTCCCCACCATTCTTCTTCTTCTTCTCTTTCCTCCTCCTTTTCTTCCTTTTCCTTCGTTGGTTGTGCTTGTTTCTGAAGAAAGCATTGTGATGTGAGTTTCATGCAATCAAACAGCTAAAAAAACACTAGATTTACTACTTACGGTAGGTTTGGCATTCTCTTTCTTCTTCATGGACGCCTTGATACCTGCTGCCCAAGCGCTTTTCTTTTCTGGAGGTGGCATACCCTTAGGCTCTGCCTATTAAATACAGTGAATTATCCTTCATTTAGTTTATTCCATGGAATACAAACTCTGGTTCCTTTTTCCTTCTTTGTGACTTGTCTGGTTTGCTCTGATATCGGCTAATGCAATGTATGATGCTAAGCAAGTGATGAAAACCATGAATCATGATTCACTTAAGAATTTGATACCTGAAGTGAATGCGAATAGGCCTCGTTATCATCAAAACATTCACAATTAAGTAAGAAGTCTTTTAAAACGGGAACTTCTTCGAGGCAATAGGGAGTTTGCTGGTACTGTTGTATTTCCATGATCACCTGTGGTTGTGTGTTGTGTATTCAGTCTTAAACAACATTGCAAATAACTGTTGAAACTGAATTAAGTGCTAAAATGTCTTACTGCAGAGATTTTCCTTCTCTTGTCAAAGTTAATCAATCCATTGCTGAAGTCTTTGTTACCGTCCTCAATAAAGGTCAAATCTGTGAGATACACACCCAGATATGGTATACAAGGAGGATCCACAGAATGTAAATGCTCCCTGAACTTTTGGAAGTTGGACTCTCTGGCCATCAGCGCAGCAATCTCGTCATATTTTCGTTTAAGATTTTTGCTCAGCATCTTAGGGAGTAAACGTTAGTGGTTAGTTCTATTCAGCCAACAAAACTATCTGTTCTACCTAAACTTATACTATTTGAGAGCAGGGGAAGCTTACATTCCATGTGTGCTTAAGACGAAAAATTGACGAGCACTGAAGGCCTGAAAGAATTTCCATCGTGGCGTTGTAGTTATTCAGCTTTTCACAGGCCTTAATATCATTAATCAAGCAAAACTTAGAAATAAGTAACCACGAAAAGTAAGAGAACTGTAAACAGCAAAACGGAACATACCGCAGCAATTTCTATAAACTTGGCCAGCACTTGGGCACGGTCTTTCATGTTTTGCACTTTTACTATCTCTGTAGTTGCCCAGTTGCTCACACGGTTGAAGCGTTTGATCATTGACATAATATTTTGCGCCTTCTCATCCCTAAGAAAAGATCCAGCAATGGCAAGAACAAATTAGTACCGCTAGATTTGAGAGGTTTGGAACATAAGAGGAGACCTGGTGGTTTTCTTCGTCCAAGCTTGGCCAAGGCACTCTTGGGGCTTTATTGCACGGTACAAGTTATATTCTATCAGCGTCAACTGGCGTGCTATCTCTACTGGATCCACATCAAACCACTGTATGATTCTTAAGTGAGTGAGAATGTTCGGTTTCAATAGCCTAGTTTGAGGAAATCAATGTAAACATGCCTTGACAGCTGTGTACACGGAGGGCATAGATGGAGGCAGAATTGATGCGGGAGGAGGCTTGCTGAACTGGATCTTTTTCTCTCTCTCAATGCCGTCCAGCTTTGGAGAAAATAAGATAGTTATGTCTCACTAAATACTTAGAAGGACAGGCAGCGTTAAGTTGAGCAAAGGTTAGTAAGAAGAAAATTACCCTTTGTTTCAGCAGCGTGGCCAACTGCTCTCCGGCTTTTTGCATAGAATTGTCACTCGACTTCGTCATACAGTGCGAAATGAAGTCACTGAGAGCACTGACTAAATTGGGCTCTTCTTCAAAGTCATAAAAATGGTGACTCAGCCACCGCTTCAGAACATTGAATACTCTGTTTGACGCTGTTGTCAGTTTTACGTTCCTTTCTTCAATTTGGCTCACATAGAAGGGATGTACCTGAGTCTAATGGGATTCTGGATTGTCTTGGCCCAATTCTCCTTTTCTTCTTCTGCTTTCATCGTCCTTGGGGCTGGCATATTGTAGCGAGCTCTCAGCATTTGCATCAGCTCATACGGCGTCGTGAACGAGCGGTACGTTAACAAGAACGCATTCACGTACACAGGATCTATCGGGAGGTTGTGTTTAGAGGCAGCAGAGAAAAGAGAAAGTCTTCATTCTGTACTGTACTAGGTGTAAGCACCAAGTGATTATACCTGGATATTCTTCATAAGTTAGCCTCTGCACTAGTTTTTCTAAAGTGCCTGCCTTTACTACGGGTCTATTCGAAGCCGCTGTCTCTGCTGTAAATATGATGTTGGCATCACTGTCTTGCTCACTGAAGGCGAACTCCTCTTCCAGCCGGCCTTCTCCCACTGACACGAATATAGATAAATAAATGATTCACAGGGAGACTATTGCAAGATGATGTTGCAATCAAATTACCTGACATGCTTCTGTCCTTCTCCACATCATTAGAATCGCTCGTGGCTTCATCTGTTAATAGGAAATGAAATAATGAATATGTGCCCATAGGTAAGAAGAATGGATGCAAACCCAGAAAAGGAGATACAAGAGGGAATCATAGGTGCACCTTTCAGTTCTTCGGAGGGGTCCATTTCTGATTCGCTGGAATTCTCTTTCTTTTTCTTCAGTGTCTTCGTCTTCTTCTTCTTTATTTTCACACGGCGGGATGAAGTCTTCAGAGAGCTGTTGCTCTAAGAATATTGAATTTAGTACAACATAAAATGAATGAAAATGTTGCGCTCATGTGAGATGCAGATATAGTTATCTTTCCAAAAGTCTCTTAAAAAAGCAATTGCAAAGAAGTGCATAGAGTCGTTGCACGTACATGTTGGATTACCTCTTCAGTTTCCTGCTCTTTGTTGTCTTCCTCTGCTGCATCCGCCTTCTCTTCCACTTCTATCTCCTCTTCTTCAGCTTCGCCATCTACTTCACAACTTCCCCTAGTTTTCTTCTTTTTCTTTTTCTTGGACAGCTTCGCTTTGTCCTCTGTTTTCTCCTCTACCTTCTGGTCCTTGCCATCTTCTTTCTCTTGCTGCTTCTCTTTGCTCTTAGAATCTTTTTTACTCTTTTTAGGCTTCTCTTTCTTTTCCACAGTGCTATTATTATTATTATTCTCTGTTTCTAATCCACCAGACGAAACGGTTTCCATTTCAAGCACTGTCAACTCTATTTGTAATATACAAAGCAGTCCGGGGAGGGGGGGGGCAAATCCCTGATTAAAAGGAAAGTCAAGACTTCAGAAGAAACGCTTTACATATTGACAATTCCCTTTCGATTTGAAAAGATCTGAAGATAATATTGGGTTCGAGGGAACTGAAAACAAACTAGAATAGAGAAACTATTCTGTTGACTTTTAAGGAAGAGGAAGAAGTATCATATGTCCCAGAAGGGAACGAAAATCCAAAAACAAAACAAAAATCCGAAACAAAGAACATAAAGGGGGGAAAGGAGAAACAAAAAGAAAAAGAAAAAGAAAGGAAGGGATGAGGAAGACGCCCACCTTTGATGTTTGTTGTTGGTCGTCGCTTTTGTGTTGTGTTTTAAATGTTTCCACCCTTGACAAACAGAAAACACATGCACAACAGTACTGTTCGGTACCAACTTCAGCTACTGAGGCCTGAGGTTTGTCTGTTTTGCGGCAAAGAGCGTTTTTCGCTCTCTCTCTGTGTGTGGCGTGGGTGGATTCGGTTCGTAATATCCACGAGACACAAATTAATTCGGTCGACAAATAATATCCATCTAAAGTGTTCCTTCCCTCTTTCAGAGAGATGTAACGGAGGACATATCTGGCGCCTGGGAAGGGAAGGAGGGGAGGGGAGGGGAGGGGAAGGAATTCCCTTCTCAGAGAAATGAGGGTTAGGGTTAGGTTTTAAATTATTATAATAAATATAATAAAAGAAAGTTCCTTAAATTAATTAAAATTTAATTAAAATTTCTTAAGAAACGCTTGATCTGCTACCATCAAGAGCAAAGAAGATGAAGAGAGAGAGAGGGGAATGAATCCAAATTGACAACACAGATGAGAGAGATGTACGTATGGTTAGCCATATCAGCCTTGGCATAGTGACCGTGAGCTCTAGGCGCTTTCACGCTCAAAGTGCTTTCCAGCAGCTCATTAGCCAACCCAGCCAGGGGAGAGAGAAAGAGAGCAGAGAGAAAATGACCATATGTACATAATAGACTGGTTTATCACTAGCTTTAGTGGTAACATAATACCCCAGAAAGACAGATGGTCACACACAAGTTCTTCCTTTTTTTTTTTAAGTATGTGCAGGCAACTGTTTTAAGGTTTTCTCTGTTTTTTAAGGTTCATCATGATGATTTCGGTAGAGGCTTGAAAAAGGTTTAACAGGCACCACCACCACCACCACCAGCATAGCCCTTGTTTGTTTGTTTGTAGATAAACACACATCTCTCTCTCTCTCTCTCTCTCTCTCTCTCTCTCTCT
>CDFI01107312.1:20707-51048 GCA_000826405.1 Acanthamoeba divionensis | reverse complement strand
ACACACACACACACACACACACACACACACACACAACCTTCGTAAGTCGTCTAAGAATAGCTGCGAGCACGATTTATCGCGGACTCCATCGACCACACCTCCCGTAAAAGAGGGAGAGGCCAGAGCCAGCTCGACTCGCTCTTCGATTTCCCACGGCAATAGTGCTCTTTCACCTTTACACGGATGAAGAGCCTTAATGCACATGGCCACCTAAGTTACGTTTTCAAATTTACAGAGAGAGAAGATGAGGAGATTAATCTCATTGCTATTATTACTAAAATGTCTTCCACTCAAGGGCCAGAGAGAGCAGAGAGATGTAGCTTACACGTGGGAACTCGACAGGCTTATCCCTTCCTTCCATGCCTGTGGGATCCAGCGCATCATCGCCGTACACAAATTGTACCACGCCTCCCACACAGTTTCGCACAGTGTCATCGTATTGAACAGACAAGTCCTCCAGTGCCTGTATAAAAAGGCAATTTTATGAATCACCATAAATGATTTGGTATGACAGACGATAAGTCATACCTTCATCAATCGCCTTTGCATGTACCCAGTTTCAGCGGTTTTGACTGCAGTATCTACAAGACCTTCTCTCCCACCCATTGTGTGGAAGAAGAACTCCGTTGCAGTCAATCCTGAGTGAGCGAGAGAAGTTGTTTAGCTAAGCAACCAGCATCAGGTAGATATATTAAGGAGCATCGGATATTCATAAAACACATATTTAAGTACCGCTGTAGAAGCTGTTTTTTACGAAGCCTTTGGCTGCAGGATCGCGTGCTCCGACATCAAAGTGAGGCAACGTGCGGTGGATAAAGCCCTCCGGCACACGACTTCCGCTCACCGTCTGCTGGCCCACGCATGCCACCATCTGCGCGATGTTAATATTGGAACCCTTGGAACCTGTTTGTAGTGCCATGTTGTTATGTTTAAGTACTACTGTCTAGGCATATAGGCGTATAGGTATCAAACAACTGACAGACTGGGGCAAGTTTGGACTTACCACAAAGGGCCATGATAAGTGCAGCATTGAGGTGGTGCAGTTCGTTAATACATGCTTTACCACTGTCTTCTCTGATATCACTCAGAATTTTATTAAGCTTTGCCTCGAGTGTTTGCTCCACATTACAACCTGGTTGTGGTTGCAGCTGGCCACTATTGCAGTGGAAGAATAGAATCTCAAAATGAAACCCATATGGTTGCTGAATACTACTCATTCATAAGGGAATAGAAAATAAAAATAAGAATAGAATCATACCTTTTATATTGGGAAATGATCCTTTCGCACTCGGCATAGCCTCTATTTACAAGGTCGTCCTTCTGCTTAACCAATCTCTCAGAAGGTTGCACATCAGATATGCCAATAGAGAAGCCTTGATCACTAAAATAAAAAACAAAGAATTGATATGCCAATAGTATTAGCAAATGATAATGATGATGAAGGACAGTTATAGATCGTACGCCAGCCATCGTGCACAGAATTTGGCAACTCGGGACATGCGATCAGCAGCAACAACAGTAGAGTAGTCACGCATGAGCACGTGAAACAAGTTCTCCTTGCTACCTCCTCCTAGAGTCTTCTTATCCAGAGTACCTGGATCGGAGAGCGCCGTGCCGCACAGTTAGTAAAAAGAACATAAAACGAGTCCCAGCTATTTTGGGAAGGGGAAAGCTTACCACACATGAGTTCGCTTCTATGAAAAACTACATAACCATCCTTCTTGCACATGTAAAGAGGTCCGTTCGGGTCACCTGTTTTGCCAGAGTATTCTCTTCCAGGCACCTCCATCGTTACATAAATATTACTTTTTTTATTTGGTCTTAACAGCATGTTAAAAACTTGTTTGCCTACAAATAGAGAATTGATTAGAAAACGTTGAGTCTACGAAAACACTTGCATAGTTAAGAAATCTGACAAAACCTGTCCATAGCTCAACCGGTTTTAGAATTACTGGTGGTGGTAGATCTATATGATCCTTTGCGTCCACAAGGAACGCAACAATTCGGCAAAACTCAGCCTTATCGAAAAACATATCTTTTCGAGTTACCACATAAGACGCTGTCAAAAAGTCCTTTGGCATAGAGTGTGATTAGCAAGGAGAATGAAAGAATGAAAGCAAAAAATGATAACAAAACTACCTGTGTGGCAGCAACCAGAGGCTCGCCGTTTCTTGGGGTGATAAGGTTCTGATTCACTGCCATCAAGGTCATGGCTTCTGCTCGCGCTTCTTCTGTCTGCGGCACGTGTACGTTCATCTCATCACCTGCAAACAAAAAAAGAGAGAGAAAGAAGTCAGTAATCTGATAACTATTAAGGTAGAAATCACGAAGTGCGCGGAGTTACCGTCAAAATCGGCATTATAAGGACCACACACACATTCATTGAAGCGGAAGGTCCTCCATGGCATAACTCTTGCCCTGTGTGCCATGATAGAAATACGATGCAACGAAGGCTGCCTAAATGACGATTACGTTTTAGCAAGCAAGCAGTGATATGAGCTGACCACAACCTTGAACAGAAGAAGGCCACTATACCTGTTGAACAAAACCACGTCGCCATCAAGTAAGTGCCTCTCCAGGGTATCGCCAATGCGCAGTGAATTTGCTAACTTCGAGCGATCTCCATACTTTAGGGAGCTGTTGGAATGAGCTAAGTTAGCCCTATCGAGCAGAGAGCAGAGAGAAATTAACGGGTACGTACTGCTTTCCACCATCCTTAGTCACGATGGCATTGGCGCCAGGCCATTTTTCAGCGCCGTTTCTAACAAGAATGCGCATTTTGTTGAGATTATGAGCATTTACTTTTTCAGGGTAAGTCATAACTTTTGCAAGTAGCTCTGGAATAGCTACTTCGTCAATACGCAAGTTAGGATCTGGCGAGATGACAGTTCGCCCTGAAAAGTCAACACGCTTTCCTGAAAGGTTTCCACGAAAACGACCCTTTTTGCCTTTTAACCTTTGACACAACCCTAGGAAGATTAATTACAAAAATTAGTAATTTGGATGTTTGTTTAATGGAGTAAAGGAATACCTCTTGTGGGCTTAGCTGGCGCCAGTGTTGGTGGAATGCCAGGGGTCTCAGAGTTGATATAAAGGGCTACATTAATCTGCAATGCATCCCATTTCTCCATAATTTGAGTTATGTTGCCACCTTTTTCTATTTCTGACTCGAGTGCATTATTTATATTTAAAATTTTGCCTATGCCCATTGTTAAGTCATCCTCATTGCTACAACAAAAAATGCAAAATGAGTGTTCGATTTGAAATAGTTTATATGTAGTGTATCAACACACCTTCCCTGTGAAGCATCCATGGCGACAGAAGGCCTGATTGGTATGGGAGGAACTAGCAAATGCTGTAATATAAGGTGCTCTGGCTTGGCAAAGAGTGCATTCATGTCCAGTAGCTCCAAATCCTAAAGTATAATAATAAAAAGAAATATCTTCAGCAAGAGTCAAGTCGTATGAAAGGAGAGCATTATAATGAGAATTGTAGGATTTGTACCTCTGGCACCATTTTAGAGAAGATGTGAAGCACACGGATAGGATTGAGATCGTCTTGTGCCTTAGCCAAATGAGGGGCTAGTGCTTCATCCAAGCGTACTGCTTCTTCAAACTCGGACAGAAACTCTCGTCTCAAATCTTGGAAGCGCTTCTCTCTGAACCTATAATGGAAAGAAAGAAAGTGAGCCATACTTGCAACAAAAGGCAGTATGCCCATGAAATCTGTTTTGTATATGGTGTCACTGATGATTGTTAAGGTGTTGTTACCGTTCGTGGACTATCTTAAGTGCTGCTATCTTCTTTACAGTGCCATTGAGCTGCCCACAGTATGTGCAAAGTTTTCCTTTCTTTGCCTTATCCACAACTTCTTTATAGAATTCCTTTTTCTGCAAAACGTCGGGAAGCGATCGCATCTGTCTGAGATAATACAAACGCGCTTCTTCTGATATTTTAATGCGGCTGCAGTATTTACATATGCACTGCAACAGAGTAATTGTGTGTCTGAAGTAACCGATGTGAAACACTATTATAACACAAATAAATTGAATAAGTGCCAGGCATGGTGGGATAGGGAATAATTCAATATGGCTAGTTTGATCTAGACACTCATATTTTTAGCTGCTTTCTTCTCATTTTTTGCTCTATGCTCTGTGCTCTCTCGTGGATGTGCTAAAGGGTCAAATAGCAGCACAGCGTTTATGATGGTTCGTCATAGCCATCATACCAAAGCATGCTCTCATTAATCTCTCTCTCCTCTCTCCTCTCTCCTCTCTCCTCTCTACCTGGCACAGCTAGCTTGATGTATCCGAAATGCCCAGCGCACTCCTGGACCTTCTGTCCACACGTCTCGCAGATTGATTTAGTGTTGCATACACCCTATGCAGAAATGAAATCAAATGTGTCAGCAAAATTTGGAATTTGGAATTTGGATCCTGCAGTGGAGACGCTTCAAGGCCAAGGGATTGTGAAGCGGGGGGGGGGATGTACCATTCGGGGATCAAGGGGGCCGTACGGCATTGGTTCTCGTTTTGGAAGTTGAAACAGGAGGTGACTCACAACTTGTATCTGAGAGAGACGCTGCATCTCGGAGGGGGAGAACAATCCGAAGCTGATTCGGCTCCTGGGGGGGGTGCATAGATGAGTAAATTTTTTGAAGATTTTGTATGAAAATACAAACACGTACAGCTTTTGTGGCCCTTGAGACTCCCTCTCTGTAACAATTTCCTTTAGTACAGGCTTCTGCATACCACATGGGTAGAGTTCTCGTTCAGTGTCATTTGTTGCTGCTGCAGCCATCTTGATGCCTGAGGGAGGGGGCCAAAAAAGAAGAAGGGAGGAAGAGATGCAACGAAGAGGAGAGGCAAAAAAAAAAGGGTAAACCTAAAAAATTGAATGTTGAAAAAATGGTTCCGTTATTTTTCTTCGGTTCCAAATGAATATTTATAAAGGCCAACCATTGATCACCAAATAATTATGGGAATAAAGTGTGAAATTTCATTTGATTTCCCATTGGTCCGGCAATATACGCTCTGCCTTTTGAAGAAGAAAACAAGGAGACTCAATGTTCGAACTCATTTTCTAATGTTTATCAACAACAACGTGACCCCACTCAAAATGTAGCTTTCTGCAAGAAAAAGAGAAACAGAAAGAAATAGAAAAAAAAACAAAAAGAAAACAAGAGTGAAGAGAAGAGAGGGGTCTCAACCAAAACGTTGGTCTTTCCTTGTCGGCTTCCTGTACGTGCCTCCACAGATTGTGAGGTGCAAGAGGAGAGATGGTTTGGAAGTGGGTAAATGAGTGTAGTTGCTCCTTTTGCTGATGCTACAGAGAGGCGAATGATACCGTTAACCATGCCTCGGCTTTCTGCTCTCTCTTTTCCCACTCTACATTCAACTCTTTATTGGAAGGATCCACATTGAACATAATACACACCATAGCTCCAAATCAGCCTTAGATCGGACAGCCCAATGACAATCAGCCTTTGCCAGCATCTGATATCGGCCTGTATGTGGTAAGATGAATATGACCCTTGAATCATACAAAATTGTACAAATTCTCCATAAGAGAGCGAATTGGGCAAATGAAAATTATTATTCAGATACATACAGAAGGATCTGATAACTTCTAGAAAAATGAGAGCACAGAAGAGAAGGGCAGCAAGGGAGCTGCAGCAAACAGGCGAAATCACAACAGAGGAGGATGATCCCTTTCATGATCATCAGGATGCATCTAGCAAGGACTGCAACGACAACGCTGCTGCTGGAGGTCGGTCTCCTCGTATCACCATGGTTGCACGAACTGCCAGATGCACCACGAGGTCATTGGCTTGGGGGTGTTTGGGTGTCACGGCGTTGCTCTCCCTGTGCGTCTCGCTCTGGCTGCTCAACCATGCCCAGCTGATGCACAAGCCCCAAGCACCAGCCGAACGAGGCTTGTGGGATACCGCCCGCCAATGGTTGTTCCCTCCGCGGCTGCTGACGCTCGAGGTGCCACCTCTGCCAGTCCAAGGCCTCCATGTACTCTCCCCTCCCTCCAACATACTAAACAAAGTACTGGTGTGGCCAGCTTTTGCATGGATGTATTACAACCTTTTTCTTTTTCTTATCTCCAGACTGATATCAAACTGGCGGTGATATCTGATCTGCACTACTCGTCTACCTTCACACATCTTTCTGCAGAGTTCCTTGAGCACGTTATACACACGGTTAGCCCACTCTTACATCAAACATTCTTAATTCTATTCTCTGCTAGTTTTATTATTCTGTGCTTTCATTTGAACAATTCTATGTATGCTGATGCAATAGAATATGAACAGGTGAACAGTTTAGGGCCAGATCTTGTACTCATAGTAGGAGATTTTGTGAATAATGATGTCCAGAGTGTACATAAGCTTGCTGAGCATCTCTCAAAGGTGACTCACCTCACTGCCTGCAACATCTCCCTTCCCTTACCTGACGCACATCCCCCTCACCTAGTTGTCGCCTCGTGTGCCCAATGGTGTGTTGGCTGTGCTGGGTAACCATGACGAGTCCTTCTATGGGGACCGAGGCGGAAGAGAACTGGTTGGAGTTCCCCCAGTATATATGCTGTACTTAATCATTTAATTAATTAATTCCTGACACACATTCAGATATCTAGAACCCTTTCAGCAGCAAATATTAGAGTCTTGCATAATGAAGTTGTTTGGCCTCTGGGAAATGGAATAATCGCCTTTGTCGGCTTGGATGATATCTCTGCGGGATTCAACCCTCACGTGGTTATGGACTCACTGAGCGCAGATACGCCGAGAGTGGTAGGTTAGATGCCTAAGCAGCAGTCCACCTTTGTCGTAAACTTGCATACATACATGATGAAAGCAAGATTCATCGAACCGAAAAACTATACAGGTGCTGTCCCATCATCCTGACTCAGCCATGGACCTCAGAAAGTGGTACAATTTGCGCCACACACCACTCGTATTACTTGTGCAGTGAGGTGAGGACAAAGTAATATGTCTTATATCTTTGCATATTGACAGGAGAGTTGATTTGCAGGTGTCCGGGCACACCCACGGAACCCAATTAAGGCTTCCAGTGATAGGCTACGTCCTGCCGCTTATGAACAAGCTCAAGAACCTTCTGCCAGAATGGATACTATCCAAGGTATCATCACCAAAAAACCTCTCTCTGCTCTCGTTGCTGAACCCAATGTGGCTTAAAACCACGCCGGGCTTCTTTAGATCCCTTTCATGGATCTCACAGGTGTGATGAAGCATTGGGACTTTGTCTATGGGCTGCATGAAATACCAAGGTAGGTCATTGACAGAACACACACGCACACACACACACACACACACAGAGAGAGAGAGAGAGAGAGAGAGAGAATATGTGTGGTTAACCAAAGAAAGCTTGGCCTGATTTTCATTGGCTCTAGAGAGCAGAGAGCAGAGATGTATGGTTAGTTGTAAGAAAAGTGACCACTAACTTTTGAGAGATCCCTCTCTGTGTGCCTGTCTAATTAAATGTGTTTATAAACGTTACAGGGAGGGCGCCGATCAGGCGGACGACACGAAGCAGAAGAATCGACTCTACGTGACGTCTGGCATCGGCACGACACCTCCGCTGCGGCTGGGCGTGCCACCTGAGGTCGCCCTCATCTGCCTCGCGGCAGATACCACCACCACTGCTGCAAAATAACTTTTAACAAAAAAGGTTCGTGGTCTGACTGTTTGTCCGTGTGTGTGTGTGTGTGTGTGTGAATATATTTCAATGTGATGTTGTTTGGGCCAATTTTTAGAAATTTAGAAGAGGAATGTACATAAGTTTTAATTATATTCTTGCAAGAAAGAGAGAAGAAAGAGAAAAGGAGAGAAATAATAATAATAATAATAATAATGTCTTACCAACCCAAGATACCTCCATCCCACACATTTTTGATTTTGAGTCAAAAATTTCTTTCTTCTCACGCTTTGTGGGATGGGAAAAGAGATTTCTTGGAGGGCTTGGCGATCTGCTGGCCCCACAGTAGGGCCGCGACGCTTAGAGCGAACGGCACCACGATCAGCCACTATATATATAATAGAGAGAAAAAAAACAACAACAACACACACACACATATTACATCATGAAGAAGAAATGAATTGACACAACACCATGCAATCTCTGCTCTCTCTCTCTCTCTCTCTCTCTTAGAGCCCACGGTCACTATGCCAAGGCTAACCATAACATCTCTGCTCTCTCTGCTCTCTCTTTTGAGCCCACGCACAGTCGCCATATTTTTCAAGGCAGGCTTACATGGCTAGCCGTACAGTTTCTCTCTCTCACACACACACATTCACACAACACACAACACACACACAGGGTATCATCACCATAGCACCACTTCTCTCTATTGTTCTGATGATCTTACATGTGTGTGTGTGTGTGTGTGTGTGTGTGTGTGTGTGTGTAAATCAAATATGTACCTTCAGTGTTCGTGCAAAATTGCGGTTGCAGTCAACAGAGAAATTATCCGCAAACTGCTGTCCAAACGTATTCCTCATCACGATCTCCACCCGCGCCGGCGTTCCCACATACCTGTGTTGTGTGACAAACAAACAAATGTCAATCTTTTCTTTCTTTCTTTCTTTCTTTCTTTCTTTCTTTCTTTCTTTCTTTCTTTCTTTCTTTCTTTCTTTCTTTCTTTCTTTCTTTCTTTCTTTCTTTCTTTCTTTCTTTCTTTCTTGGGTCCACAGCTTTGATGAACGGGAATCATAGGCAATAAGAGAAATTAAATGATAAACATACGGAGGACAAGGAAGTGTGACGGTATAGGAGCCAGGCTCTGTGTAATTCATTTCCAACACAATCTGTCCTGCAACAAAGAACTGTGGCCACAACACAAAAAGGCACATACACGTTAGTCAAGTGTTAGGCACATGCTATGCCATGCATGTATGGCCAGCAGCTATGAGAGTTGCAACGCAACTTTATACTGAAAAAATTAAGGTACGTACTGAGATTTTGTATGTTTGCTCAGGAGCAGTGGAGTTGGCGAGTAGCGAGCGCTCGTCTACGATATAGAAGTGGACAGGGAAGTCCCGTCCTGAGACCTCTCTCCTACCTCTTGCACCTTCAACGAATACTCCATGTTTGCCGCCCATCATGCTAACTGCAGATGAACGCCTGTTGCACAACCAGCAAAGAGAAACGATGTGATCATTATTATATGTTACAGTTAGTGGAGTGTTAGAGATGTGTGTGTGGTAAGGGCATACACTGCAAAGTGAGGATCAAATGGCATGGAAGTTGAGAGGGCATAGACGTTGCCAGATTTGCCTGCGACAATCAGATCCATCTTGCCATTTCCTGTCACATCATCAGCAAGCACCATACCGTACCTATCAGTGACCCATCCACAAGGTTCGAATTAATAATGCAGATAAGGATTGTAGAAATATACATGACGGTGAAGGAGTGAGATGGTTACGAGTAATCAGCGAGGTCCACACGGTCAAGACATGGCCTAAGTGGGTCAATGATATAAAGGTGCCCGTTGCTAGCTGTCACCACAATATGCAGCCGGCCGGCGTCTGCTGCCTGTGAAGAAGTAACGTGTGAGTTTAATAGTAAATATTTAAAGAATGAAAGAAGTAATGAAAGAATTACTTCTTTTGTGAGGGGAATAAGTAGTGGCCGTTCGAAGATGGTGCCCTCCAGCGCTATAGGAAACTTATCTAACAGCTTTCCAGTCTTACCAGCACTGATTTGTTGATGTACAGTGCGTTAGTTGGCAATTCTCTTAATGTAATGCTTAGCATCAGCAGATGACAGATGTGTCATTTATCCAAAGCTAAAGAGGGAAGTGGCATAGTACAAAGCCCAGATGTGCCCAGCATCGGTTGCAACAACAACATCAAGCTCTCCATCTCCATTAATATCACCCACTGAAGCACCCTATTTGAGATATTAAGTAATTGATGTGTTCAATGTAAGTCTGGTGTTTGATGAATTAGCATCATGGACAGATGGGGACAGAGAGTATAATACTTGGTTTGTTAGCCCACTGATGCGGCTGTCCCAAATTTCCTTCCCATTGCGGTCGAAGCATACTATGTTTCCGTTTATGTCTGCTGCCACAATATCTGATTGGTTTGGTAAAGTAAGAATTAAAGTTGAGAAACAAACTAAAAGAACTCGGAGATAGGGAGGTAAATATGATAATGTGTTCTAGGTTCACGGACACCCCTACACAGCTTAAATAAGCAGGGGAAATAGCAGGAGTAGGGGTGTCCGTGAACTTAGGACATATATTATCATATATCATATTAACATACCAAGATAACCATCGGCATTAACATCCTCAAGTAATACAGGGGCGTATATAGAATCCATCATAAGGGGAAATCCACCACTTCGGACGGTGCCTGATAATAAATCAGCTTATTCTCAGTATTACACCATGAAAAGATGAAGTATGTGAGCATTACAATGATCACGCTTCACAACTACAATATTGTTGATAATCATGATTTAAGGTACCATTGCTGTTAATAACATATATGAGACCAAGACCGGTAGGTACTACTATCTCAAGGCTGCCGTCGCCGTCTAGATCACCTACTGAAGGAGAGGCATACACGTAGCCTCGGTATAAATTCTGATCCGTTGTCAAGTCGAAAGCTGTTGTCAACAAGGAATCTAAGTTAGTTGGTTTGACTACGATGGTGCAAACTTGTAATTTAAAGCATCTATCTGAAGAAGACAAGTTGTCTGACACAACTTTGAATGTGAAGATCAACTGAGTACCTGTCGAAAATTTGATGGCTCCAGTGTGAAAGTCAAAGACAACAATGCCTCCAGCAATGTATTTCGACATATCAAAGTCTGGGCCGAACTTGGCTTCCTTCTCTGCTTCTGTGTATTTGGTACTTCAAAAAAAAAGCTGCAATGTTAAAGAAACATTAACTGTATATTGGATATACTCTCTGCCCTCCTTATATAAGGAGCAAAGGCAAAGACGTACGTGCTAAAATAATAGGAAACTGGAACAATGAGCTCATCATAGCCATCATTGTCCAAGTCCGCCCTGGTGGGAGTGGCCAATATATGTGGATCTACCCAAATCTTCTCTGCCGTGCTTTTATACCTGCACACAATCTCAACGGCTTAGAACAAAGTTACAGTGTTGGTGGGTTAAGAATAATTATTACTTTTTCTTTTCCTCTTCGCTTTGGTACGTGTATAGGGCATATTCCCTTTCAAAAGCTGAGCTAGATAGGTCTGCTGCATCTCCTGGCAAAAACAGCTGAGGACACAATAAGTCAAGACAAAACATAACATATAAACTAGATATCAGCAATAGAGTTGAGCGAACCTGTAAGCTTTCTATACCCTCAGCAGGAAGCCATCCTTCTACTCCCTTCCAAATAGAGTCTTTGCTTGGACTGGCAGTTCCCTCCTGCTTCATTTCGGTTTCGGTTTCCTCATCTCCAACCTAAGAAAGGATTTTCAATTTTTGGGTAACAATACTAGAGGAGCGTCATTAGAAGTGCATACGCTGAGAAGGTTTCTTGAGCTTGGCTTTTGAGACTTCTTAGTAATTGCGTCTTCCTCTTTAGGCTGGTTGTCAGAAGCATAAATGATTGTGGCCTGCATATCTAGATTCTCCGAGGAAGAGCCATGAAGCGACATTGATGCAACAATATTGGGATTATCCAAGCCTTCATACCTTTGAAATTAATTAATTTCAATTGAATCAGCACATTTGCCATAACTACGAACTAGGATAATGGAACAAAGACAAGAATACCATTTGCGAGGCACGGAAAGAGGCAGTACTTTGATTGTATGGCCGAAATAAGGAAGACCACTCTGCTGTACAAACACTATTTCACCATCTGCTGTGCATATGACCACTTCGTTAACACCATCTGAAATTCAGAGTAGTGAGAGCAGAAAGATTGGATGAGTATAATATAAACACAACGTTGGGAAATAAACAATAAACACAATGCGCTCCAGCCAAAATGCTATTCCATACCTCCTGTGACGTCATAAAGTAGCGGACTAGCCTGGAAGTGGGATTTTGGTAAAATGAAAGGAAAGCCTGAAGAACATAAGGGCAGCAGTTTTTGTTTGTTAGAGCAAAAGAGAGCTAGGAAGCTGTCTCATTAAATAAAGTCGTAGTAGAGGAAGACCAGCAAAAAAAAAACAGTGCTAGCTTGAAGAGAGAAATAATACCAGGAAGCTTTCTGCCATATTCTCCAATAAGGACCTCCACATAATAATCGATCGTTGCGATAGCAATCTCTCTTTTCCCATCCCTACCAAATGCATGCCATCACAAGCGAAAACGGGTAAGATATTTAGACATGAAGGACAGAGAGAGAAAGCGAGAGAGCAGAGCAGAGCAGAGAGGGTTGGTAGTGGTTGGCATCTTGTGATGTCACTTGAGGAATTCCTTTGGTATGTGGCTGGGGAGCAGAGAAGAGATTAGTTTGTGGGAAGGGATTGGCCACTGACCCGTTCATGTCATCAATGAAAGGAGCAGTGAATGTAGACGCCCCCAGGCGTGCTTGCCAGAGAAGATCCAACTCAATGTGGCACTCTTGCCTCTCTTTTTCCTTTGGTGATACACTCTCCTCAGAGTAGCCGCTGCCAAAAAGATTAATTAAAGGAGAGAGCAGCAGAATGATGGAAGGGAATTACAAGAAGAGTTCTTCTGGCTTGAGGGGAGGTCGCTCTTTCCATTTGTTGTCCTTGTAGACTTGGATTTGGGTCTTGCCCGAGCCATCTGTGTCATCATCGGTTATTGCCGCTGCCACTGAGGAAAGGGCGAGTGAGCACAACAGAACAGCCACCAGGGCTAGTGAGAAAAAAGAAAGCTTCATGGCTGGCAGCTGCGCAGAAGAAAAGAGAAGGGGCGGGCAGCAGCGATGCAGATGACGCATTCACCCTTCTTCGAGTTTATGTTTAAGGTGGTCATTATTTGTGTCGACGATTCTAGACATTTCTAGACATTTGTGACTTCCAGTTTTTAAGGTTAAATTTTTTTTTAAATTACCCTTTCTTACTTTTATTCAAACAACAATGATAAATTACTTTTGTTTGTAATGGTTAGAAAGCAAAATGGTAATGATGGGTTATCAGTTTGCAGGCGCACTGCTTTGAGTGCCCACAAGGCCTCACACACCACAACAAACATATGTTTTGGCCAACACATACATAAATATGCTCTCTTTCTGAGCACACCACAACAAACATATGTTTTGGCCAAAAAAAGAAATGAAAAGAAGAGCAGGGTATACTATCTGAGGTACTTTCTTATGGCTGTCTTTTCATTTTCAGTCAAGTCCGGGTGCCACACATCGAAGAGGAGCACCACCCTGTCGCCTTGCCCTTGATGTATCACTTCATGTTCGAATGAATCATCAAATACAATACACTGTGTGGTGAGAGAGAGCAGAGAGAGAGAGAGAGAGAGAGCAGAGGGACATGGTTAGTCATATATGGGAGACCTCCCTTGTGGGAAGAACAAACAAACACACAGTGTGGTGGTTATATATAAGTGTATAGTGTCAACTCAGTTGGATGAGCAGAGTGGATTGGGGAGGATGTTGCTTGGGCATGATGACGCCACCCAAATAGGAAGTAAGAAGGAAGATGAGAATACCTTTCCTTGTTGCCATGTGCGCGTTTCTGTGTCGACCCTGATGAAGCAGTTTTGAGGCACTTCCAGGCCGAGGTGGCAACGCAGCTTCACGTTTGCTGGCCCACAGTGGGGTGTTATGTGTGTTCCCGCTTTCAGCACAGAGAAATATGCATAGCAAAGAGACCTGGAATTGTAAGAAAATGACCATTCAGTGAATTGTATGCACATGGATAAGAGATAAGAGAATTGAATGATCTTGGTGGGAAGGCGCAGCTTTACGATCCAGCCATGAACTCTGTGATGCTCTCCAGGAGGCCAGCGGTGACAGGGGCACGAGCACAGTTATCATCTTGCCTGACTCCATCTTCATAAAGATTGAACACTTTCCATGTTCCACCTGAAACCGAAGACACAATCTCTTCATAGCTTTTACCATCTCTCAGCGTTTGGTACTCCTTGTGTATTGCAGCAAAATTATCTTCCATCAATTTTGTGAACGCAAAATGACTATATAGTATGAGAAAGAACAGATTTGCAAAGAGATGTTAGGATTGATGAGGGGTAGGGAAAGTTGAGAGAGAGCAGAGAGGATTTAACCCATGCTTTGGAGTGGTTTGGGGGGGGGGCTGGAACCTGGGCTCATGCCATGGGGTAGCAGTGAGGGATGGATAGCATAGGAAGGTGGGCTCCTGGCGACGAACCATGGACTGAATCCTGCATCCACTGAGCACTGCTTGAACTGCTTGGCCCAACCGTGCAGGACTTGTTGCCACCAGCCTCTTCAATAGTTCCTCTTCCTCCTCACAGTGTTTGATCATTTTTTTTTTTTTGGAATGCTCGATTCATCGATTCCACTGTTGCTCTTCCTTTGGCCAAATGAAAGCAAAAAAGAAGGCACCTATGGGGATTGAACCCATGACCTTCAGTTTACAAGACTAACGCTCTACCACTAAGCTAAGGTGCCTCTTACAATTTGCTACATTAATTTAAAAATAATAAAAATAATGATGTAGGTTTGTTAAGGAAATTTAAAAGTCAAATGTAAAATTAGTTTTGCTCTCTCTGACCTTCTCAGCCCACTTTGAACAAGAAAATAACATATCAACTTAGGGTTCTATTATTGCAAGTGTGGCCTTGGTTTGCCTTCCTTCTTTCTTTACATACTTGAAAAATGAAATACTCCACTAATTTAAAAGGTATTTACTTGAAAATGCCAAGGAGCAGAAATTCTGCACAATATCTAGATTAGTAGAAATCAATCATGAGCTCCTGAAGGGGCCTTCGACTGTTTGTAGCAAAATCAAAGTTGCATGCCCAAAAGGGTAGGACACTTTTTCCTTCCCTCTTCAAGATGGAGGACCTCTTTTCGTGTATGCCTGATGAAGCTATCGTCTATGTGGCCTCCTTTCTCGATTACAGGGATCTCTGTTCCTTGTCACGGACAAACAAGAAGCTTTGCCAAATTGCCACGGATCCCCTTGTCTTGAAAAGCCACCTACTTGGGCTGGTGGGTCTAATTGATGACAATGATGCCTTTTTGATTTCCCGGCATGAAGCGACATTTGATTCTTCGCATTGGCGCCAATGCATTCACATCTTGTTGGATTCAAGGAAAAGGAAGGCATTGTCCATTACCGGCGTTCGGGCCTCGTCCACCCATTTCCGCCAGAAGATTGAATGTACGCTGGAGGGAACTTCGTACTTCGTGTTTTGGTCCAGCACCCCCAGCAAGCCCGATCACAATGAGCATCTGCTCTATCAATTAGCCCATCCAAAAGATATGATCATCAACGCATCTAAAGTTGCTACCAACAATGGCCCCAAAACAGCAGCAGCACTTGTAATCACAGGCATAGAGGTGACCTGGTATGCGCAAGGAAGTGATGTTATTTACAATCCCAATCAAATGCAAGTCAGCATTGGCGCCCATAAGGACACGTTTCCTTACACCTCTGGTGTCTTTGATGTAACCAAAACCATGGAGCCCTCAGTGTTTGAAATCTGGCCCCCTCAATTAGTCCTGCTCAACGCAGAGAAGGAAGTGTACATCAAGCTGCTTCTTTTGGGAAAGAATCAGACTGAGTTTGGAGGACCAGATGATTACTACCATGTTGTAAGGTTTGTTTCCTCTCATTTGTGACAAGATGATTTAAATTTAACATTCTTCAACAACACAATCTGATTTGACAATCACTGATTATTCTTCATTTGTTCCTCAGGTTTACACGAGTGCTTGGATTTGTGTTGGGGGAGGACCCAGACCAAGGGCCAACAAAAATCGTGATGCCAAGGACCATTGATTATTGAATTATGAAATTTGAATGAATGAGAAATTAATCAAATCATCATGATGACTCAATGCCTAATATTCTCCAGTTTGATGTTCTTCTTCTCCAGAGCAGGATGGCCACTTCTTATAAGAGGCCTCATGGCCCACATGTGGGATAGCTCTGCCACTCATCAGAACAATTGGGAGCTCCTGTAGTGTGTCAATGTCTTTCATTTGCTTTATTTAAATATGAGAAAAATGAAAATGTAGTTCAATTGAACACTGACTGTAGCAATTAGTTGAAGGTAGTTTCCTGATGTCATCTTTTGTGCTACATAGCAATAGACAAGATAGAATTCAAATAACAGTTTGAAGAGAATGAGACACATGTCACCTGTAGAGATTCATTTAAAGCCTGCTATGGTTGTAGGGTATCCAAGTGTACTCAATTGGCATTCACTTGTTATCAATGTGACCCACAGGGCTTACAAGGCTCAACCTATAATGTAAAGGGGCTTTATGTAACTGTGTGTGTGAAAACAATCTTGTAATAAGGTATCATCCTTTTCAATGTTTTTATCTCTATATCATCTTAATGTTAATTAATTTTTTTAACGTGTGCTTGTTGTAGTATAAGTGAGAAGAGTCTTAAATATTTAAGTCATGAAGGCAAATGTGTGTCTTGTTCTTATGTTTGCATTTGTTCCATGTGTCCAAGGTTCCACCATCATCAGGCAATGGGCCCTTTGCCCCAGTAAAGGCAAGCACATAATCTGATTTGGCAATAAATGAATTCCTGCTGTGAAATCCATCATGCACCTTCACATCACATCCCAGATGAAGTGTCATTATCAATGTCAGCAAGAGAGTCTCGACCTGCCACATGACTAAACCTCTGGTGATAAAGATTGCCAATTGCCCTGGATTCATTTTCCAGTTGTTTTCTTTGGTGTCTGTGTACTGGGGCTTTCCATTGGCATAAGACCACCCACAGGGAATGTGCTAAGTGAGTGACCATGCATCTATGGCTGATGAAAGAACACAGATCTAAAAAGAAATGAGCAAGTCAAAAGCCCTTTTCAGATTTCTGATAGCAAAATTTTCTGTGAACAAAATTAAAAGTAATTATAATAATTATAAGATTAATATTTTATAATTAAAAAATTATATTCAGCACAGAGAGGCCTCTCTTGATTGCAGAAAAAAACTCTTTTCTTTCTTACACTGCCAAAGCACCATTTTACTAAAAACATTTCCATCCAATACATTTTCTAGGGGGCTGATTCCTCCCAATTAAAAATCAGAATTATATCAGCATTTCCCGTACGTTTCTGAAGGAGGTTGTTGCCCATAGGCGGTCTGTATTACGTAATACCTTCAAGTCGGTTGATTGTTATTATTCTCCTCACCACCGGCTTTGATCTGGTTTGAAGCAAGCCAACAATAGGAGGAAGTGTTAGGGTGTTGTTTCTTTTTCTTTTGTGTTGTGTTTCTTTTGTCATATTCCGCGCCATCCGGGTGTGTTCTGTTTTTTCCAAGGTGAACAGGCAAGATTGAAGAAGATGTCCGGTTTGGCCATGATTCTGGATCATCCCTACATAGCAGCCGTTGTTGCCCTAGTTGTGGTGCTCACGGTTGTTTCCAAATTGAGGGAAAGGCGCAGGGTAAATAGACAACTCCCCCCCAAAATATGTTCCAATTCCGATTTTATGAGAGGAAACACAATATGGTCTTCTCATAAAAGTGAGAATCAACTTTACACTCGCTGCATTCAAGCCAATTTGAAGGAATTCCTTGGACAATTCCTTTACGTTCAATCACTTGTACAACGAGTAACAAACAATTCTCTTCTGTTCTTTGGACAGTGCCCCTCAGGTACCAAGCTTCCTCCAATTGTGTCTGGGCTCGTGCCTTTCGTTGGTGTTGGAGTAGACTTTGTCAAAAATGGACCTCTTCAGTACGCCACTCAGATCCACAAGGAGGTTTGTCTCTTTTTGATCTCCAACTCAACAACCATAACAACAAATATACTTTCTTTATCTCCTCATATTTCCTTTGCTTTTTTGTTGTTAACTATTCTCAGAAAGGAGAGATTTTCACCTTGTACATCTTTGGCAAGCGCATTACCTTCCTTGTTGGCCCTGAAGCACATGCTCCTTTCTTCTCCAGGGTAAGTCAGTAGAATAATAACTTTTGATGATTCACACATATGCAAACATCTGACAGTTTCTCTGTTGCCACTATTCTTCAGAATGACACTGAACTCTCTCAAGATGAACCCTACAATTTCTCTGTTCCAATCTTTGGTTTGTGTTTACTTCCACAACACTGCCTTCTCTTTTATTTGCCAATTTCTCTTGTTTGCAGGCCCTGGCGTAGTGTATGGCTCCGATTTGGTGCACAGAACCCAACAGCTCAAGTTCATGTCAAACTCTTTGAACAGCAAGGCCCTTGTCTCCTATGTGCCCCTCATCGCAAAGGAGGCTGAAGACTATTTTGCCAAGTGGGGAAACACTGGTGTAAGCTACTGTCCTCATTATCTACTCTCTTGCGACATAGGAACTGACACCTTGTGCAATCATTACTAGGTGGTGGATATTAAGGATGCTCTATCTGAGCTGATTATTCTTACAGCAGGCAGCACTCTTATGGGCAAGGAGGTCAGGGAAAACCTCTTTACTGAAGTAGCAAAGCTTTATCAGACACTTGATGAGGGCCTTTTACCCGTCTCAGTCTTCTTCCCCAACTTGCCCATTCCTGCTCACAAGAGGTATATGCTCGATCATGTGTATACGAGAGCAGGGATGTAGGTCTAAACACCCATTGTTTTTTTTTAAAAAAATCAGGCGCGACCAAGCTCGTTTGGCTATGGTAGAGCTTTTCAGTAAGATCATCAAGGAGAGAAGAGCGAACCCAGAGGTCAAGCATAATGATTGTCTTCAGGTACTCATCATCACCCCATGTGTCATTATTTCCACAATAGTAGTACTAATTATCATTAACAATGTGTTATGAATTATAGGCGTTTATGGATTCAGTTTATAGAGATGGAGATGTGCTAACAGATGAGCAAGTAACAGGTAAAATTTTACCAGCTTCCTGCTGGAATGAAGGAAAGACTCTGAAACAACATGTGTATTGTCTTCAGGCCTGATGATCGCTCTGTTGTTTGCCGGACAGCACACTTCTTCTGTAACGAGCTCCTGGACAGGACTTCTTCTGTTGAAGAACAAAGAAAAGTTCTTGCCTCCCATCTTGAAAGAGCAAGAGGTAGGCTAAATAATGTTTTTTTATAGACATTTCTCCACAACTTATAACATAATATTTACTAATCTCCAGGAAGTGATGAACGAATTTGGTGGCGAGATTTGCTATGAGGCCCTCAATAAGATGCACCACCTCCACAGAGCAGTGCGCGAGGCCCTTCGCATGTTCCCTCCCCTCATCTTTGTCATGCGTCAGGTCGTTGTTCCTTTCACATACAAAGACTATTATGTGCCCGAAGGTAAATTCCATTTTCCCTGCTTATTCTTTTCTTGATAGTCAGTAGTACCTAATAAATACATCATTGTCTCTGTTCATGAAGGTGATATGTTGATGTTGTCTCCTGCCTTGAGCATGAATCTACCTGAGGTGTTCCCTGAGCCCTCTACATACAACCCTGACCGTTTCATTGAGGAAGATAAAAACCCTGGTATATTCTCTCTGTTCTCTGTTCTCTCACCATTCAAATTAATTAATGTATTTCATATTACTAGGCAAGTATCGCTGGCTGGGCTTTGGTGCGGGAAGGCATGCGTGCATGGGTGAGAACTTTGCCTATTTGCAGATCAAGACCATCTGGTCAGTCTTGTTGAGGGATTTTGATCTGGAACTCGTTGGTGAATTGCCCAAACCTGACTACACCGCCATGGTTGTTGGTAAGTTTACCACCAAACATATGCTCAGATTTGCCTTAATTCTCACTTATCCCTTTGTTCCATGTGTTCTTCAAAAAGGTCCCCAACATCCTGCCACAATCAGATACACACGCAAACATAAGCTCTGAGCTTATCTTCTCAAGCAGCTCTAGCTGAGAGGAGAAAGCAAAACAAACATTATCTAAACTTATTTATTTCTTCCCTTTTTGATTTAATTGATTTAATTTAAATCTACACAAAAGAGAATTCTCTCTCGGACACAACTTAAATTAAGAATAGTTTCAGTTTCTTTCCCAAGAGAAGTGATACCCTCTAAATCCTATTTGTAAATGTGTATATTTCTATTTCTATCTCTCAAAACGCATCTTATCCAGCTCAACTCATTGCCACACCCTGCACGAGTTTGAAATTGTTGAGCCACTCAGCTGCCAGAAAACTGGTTGCCAGCACTTGGTAACAAAAGGCCAAGGATGTCTTCTGTTGCTCTGGAGGCAAACGAAATGAAAGGGAAAAAGAGAAGTGTGTTGCCTCAGCCAAAAGAACAGAGTGTATTGCGTCAGCCAGGAATAGAACCCTGCAACCCATACGTTATTAAATGTAGAGAATGAAGATGAGCTAGGAGTAAGGTATTGTTTTTTGAACCATAAATATGTATACCCTAAGAGAAATTGAGAGGAGAAATGAAATAGAACTCTCCATTCTGAAAGAAACCAACATGATTGGTCCTAGCTTGCACTGGCCACTGATAGAATCGAATCTACGCGGTTTCTAGATTGATACTAGATGATCAATGGAGGATACTTTCTTTTTCAGCTATAAATTGCATTTCTTTGCCTTCTTGGGGGCAATGAAGATTAAAAAGAGCCAAAAGTGAAAGCATAGAAAAGGGAAAAGTGAGTTGCATCAGCCGGGAATCGAACCCGGGTCCCATGCTTGGAAGGCAAGGATGCTGCCTCTATACCACTGACGCGCCTACATTATAATTTAACTTGTTTTTTGTAAAGAATGATTGGAATTTTATGTTCCTTTGTTGCAGATTGCGTTGTGAAGTGCTGAACAAAATTCCATGTTACCAAGTTGTCATGGTTTTGCACTTACCTCCTTCAACCTTATCTTAGACAGTGTTGTCATCAAACTGTACATTCTAATTGTACCATCATTGGCAATGTAACTACAGGCCAAAATTGTTGGTGGACTGTATTCTCTGGCGAGGTAAGGTGATCATGAGGAGGGGAATGTAATGTCTATTAAATCAGAGCCATTACTTTGGAACTGTATATTAAATATTAAATATATTAATTTTGTTTGCCTTCATTCACTGTCTTTAAAATTTAACAACACCTTGTGTTACATCTTTTGTCTCTCCTCAAGCAAGGTCCTCAGCTTCAAAAAGATCTTTTTAAACTTCAATGGTGTAGTTCAGATATGAAGCCTGAAATTTCAGATTGCCATTTACAGAAATGAAAGACCGATGAGTGACTCACTACACATGGTGTTGGATGGCCGCTTGGATCATGTTTGCAAGGTGATGTCTATGCACAGATAACAGTGTAAACACAATCATATAAAGAAGCCCAACTTAGAGTGCGTGAAGACATGGTATTTATGTGAGTGAGGAGGTTATTGATACTGGTCCACCTGATATGAAGGCAGTTTTGGCAACACATGGTGAAAGAGTTGTTGTCGAGCCAAGAGGCACGTGGTGTGCAGTTGGTGTGTGTAGTCAATAGATCATCATTGTGAATGAATGCCTATAGAAGGAGAAAAGAGGTGTCACTTAACATCTTTGAAAACAGCTCACTTGACCTTCTAACTCTTTTCTACCTATTTAATTTGAGGCTTTCTTTACAAACAATATAACACCACGCACCCTTCATCTTTTCTTCCATTTACAAGTGGTGAATCTTAAGATGAGGTCCCTATCCACAGGGCCTTGCATTTATGAAGATCCTATTTCATATGATAGAGAACGAGCATTATAGTTTACATTCTATCTCGAAAAAGGATTCACATTGCCTATGCACCTTGAGACGCATGCTATGAGGAGCTCCCAATTGTGGGACTAACACTACGTGGAGATGAAGATAATGCGTTAATTCGTTTTGCTCGCAGTGCTCTACTGATGTTCCTATACTCCTTCTTGCAGCCATCAGTACATTTGTTGTGCTGTTTCAACCACAGCAAGTGATTCCTTCTTTTTAGTTGGCGAAGAGAGGCGGCTGATGGGTTTAGATAACTTTAGAAGAGAAGGAAAAAAAAGGAAAGAGAGTTGTATCAGCCGGGAATCGAACCCGGGTCCCATGCTTGGAAGGCAAGGATGCTGCCTCTATACCACTGACGCTCCTACACTTGACTCAATGAGTTCTTGGTAACAAAAAATACCTCTTTTAAAAAAATAAAAATTTGCCACCTCTTTGTAAAAACAAAAAGACAGGTTGTACCTCAGAGGCACTTGTAATCACATGGGCTTCTAAGACATAATCTTTTTAAGTTAGAATTATAACAAAATTTTTTTAACTATTCTTCTGTTCTCAGCTAATCTTAGACAATACACTAGCTTTAGGCATTACCTAAGAGATCATGTCTTAATTAAAGTAACACCTTTAAAAGTAACTAAAAGAGTGTTAATTAGAACAAACACACTTTGCTTTGCTGTTGGGAGAAACACCACCCATACTGTAATAATCAATTGGTCCAATGAAAAATCAAATAATATACGACACAATAATAATTAAAAAATAAGGCACACAGAAACTGATTTTTTGTTTTTACGTATTATTTATTGGATGAATGAGTCTTTTCAGTTCTGAAGCAGCAAGGACAACCATAAGGGGTAAGAGCCCCAAGAGGCTGAAGAACCAGAACACCTTGGTAACAGCTACGGCTTCTCCATATACCCCCCTTGCTGCTAATTATTCGTCAGCGATCGCCCACACCATCACGCCCGTACGTGCCAATGGCCATTATGTGAAATTAAATCTGGACGGCGTTGTGAGGGAGCTTGATTGCGCTCAAAATGGCACTGGGAATGCTCAACAATCTACCACGGAGGAGAATTTCAACGAGATGAAGGTAAATGGGGAACTGCAGCAGACCGTTGTTGGGCCAAATGAGAGCGAAACGAAGCAACCAGCTGCATCACACACTCTGGAGGACGGCCAACGCTTGCCTCAGCAACAAGATAGAGAGTTGCTTGCTTATGTGTCTGCTCGTTTTGGGGATTATTTTGAATTGTTGGAGTGCAGTGAGGAGCTACGACGAGAGAAGAGGCTCACCGAAGAGGAGAACCAAGATCTGAGGAAGAGGCTTCAAGAAAGGGAGAAAGAAATCGAAAGGCTGCACAAAGATCTGGAAGAGATGAAAGTCAAGTTCGAGATCACGCTGAGCAATGTCACGCATCTCAATGAAAGAGCGATCAAGAAGGTGACATGAGAAGAAGAGATCTTTAACTTTCTTCACACACCCACACACACACATGCACGCACGAATACATCACTGACCACAAAAGCTGGGAGCGGCTGTACAGCACTAGAATAGTTATTTGTACATAAAACTCAAAACAGTGCAAGGTAAGAAGATTAAGATTAAGATAATGGTGTGATGTGTGTTGTGTTCTCAGTTCATATGTCGATCAGCAGTATGTGACGCTGATTGAATAAGTGGGTGATGGGAATCAAAGCAAGAGCAGCAGCTACAGCAGCAGCATCCATCATCATTCTTAACAGCAGTGAGTGAGGCATCATCACGATGGTACTGGAATCGCTGCTGCTTCTGGCACGGGGCGTTGATGTGATGATGTTGACGGACTTGTGGCGGCAACGGCGGAGGGAAGGCTGTCGTGACACCGGTGTCGACGTGGAAGACTGCCATCCGGTCCGCGAAGAGCAGCTCCACTGCCATACAGTGTCCAGCTGTGGCTCGTGCTTGCAATATACAGCTGGCAAGCGGACCTCTCACCCCGCTTCCTCTCGCTTCCTCTCCATTGGCCACACCCTTATCACATACATACAATTAGAGGAATCAACGGAGACAGAGAAATCTAGACTTGCATCATAATCATCATCCACTTCGATTACGACTACCATCCGTACCTGTGTGGCGTTGATGAGCAGATGTTCTAAGATGGATTCTATCAGCGATTTAAGTGAAGTCCACATCTCCCATGCATATGGCACACTAAAGGGGACCTCTTCACAAGCTGAAGCAAACATACGTGCAAGCACCAACACCTGTGCAAAGAAGACACCAGAGACGAATGAATGATCCAAGAGATCTTTTTTTTTTGATGGGCCAGTGAGTACCTGACGAGCGGTGTGGCGCGAGTCTTTGCTTTTGATGCTCTTTGAATTGTGGGCTGGGAAGGACCACTTCTGCCGCAACGACTGAGCAAAATGGCAAAACCTGGCCAGCCTGTCCATCACCTGAGCCATACAAACACACAGGTACAATTACATGTTGTGTGTGTGTGAGAGAGAGAGAGAGAGAGCAAGGAGAGGAGGTGTACCACTAAAGTTTGTCTGGGCAGAGTCCATAGTGGAAAGCTGTTGATGATGTGATCGTACCCAGGATCATGCTCACCCAAAATTGAATTATTCTTAGACAACACCTGTACAGAATTAGAGATATTCAGTACACACACACACACAGAGAGAGAGAGAGAGAGAGAGAGAGAGAGAGAGAGCAGAGGGAGGCACCTTATAACTCGAATGTCTATCAAGTAAGGACTCATCCCCCCAATGAATATGAACTCTTTGTTCAGGCTCTGCTCTCTGTTTTAATTTAACTGTGGTGTGATGGAAAAGTAAGATGGATTATGGTGATATGACGAAGTGTTAGTCCACGATGAGAGGAGAACTCACCATAGGAGGACTCACTATCATCTCTTTCTTGGCCGAGCTTCTCTATGGCCAAAAGGCTTCTGCCGATCTGCAAAGGTATGGCATCAATGATTGATGAAAGAGCAGAAGCAAAGGGAATTCCACGCTGTAGAGTCCCAATGATGACCACTGGCCTTTGCAGCTTGAGTGACTTCAACAACTGTTCGTTGTGTCCTTCCACAGATGCCTTCCTGTTGTGTTCTGTTTTAGCAGTGTGAGTCCCTTGTTGGCACCAAGGATGATGATGGACTTAATCTCTATGTCTTCACATAACCCACCTTGTGCATAGTTATGGTGTTGCTTGTAGCGAGACAGAAGTGGGTTTGTGAGTGCACTGTGAATGCATTTGCTGTGCAGTTCCTGCTTCTTCTCAATCTGTTGGTATCTCTTGCACATCAGCACGGAAGGCTTCTCCTTCTAACAAAGTGTTGCTCTTGAGCAAGTGTTAAAGCTAACATGAATTGTTGCAATTTTTGTTGTTTACCTCTGTAGGTGATGATAGGGAAACTTTGGCGGTGTGGAGGGCAGACAGGAGGCCGGTGTGATAAAGGTACTCCCCAGAGAGCAGACAGAGGGCCATCGCTGAGCTTGCCTGAAAGTATTTGAGACACTTCCTTAAGCTCCTGAGGACACGAAGCGGCGAATCATTCTTAATCAGCAGCAGCCCATACAGCTCCAGCAACTGAGGAAACCACCTGTCATTGAAAAGTTATGTTATTTCGCTCTTTAGTATTCCAGACAGTAAGTCGTATTCCCTCTTTTCACTTTTCCATCTTCATCTGTCTTTAAACTCTCTCTCCCTCTCTCACACACACACACACACACGGCTCTCTCTCTGCTCTCTCTCGACAATAGTAGTTACACATCTTTGCTCTCACCCAAGGTGATCACTAACCAGCTGAATATCAATTCCACATGGTGGTCCCAATTCCTATCCTGCAGCTTACAATAAGAACCGACCAGTGCTCCTAAGTGGTCCATCATCTCTTTCAACATGTCTGACCTGTACTCCTGATGACAGCAATGAATGAGCGAAGACGCTGCTTGCACACAATTCATCTCATGCATACCTGGCAAGCAACAGACCGAGCAACAAACTGGGTTTCGTGTACTATACTTTTGATATGGACAGCGTTATTGCCCATAAGGACAGGATGACACAAAGCAAGGAAAGGTTCCATTTGAATGCTCTCCTTGGTGCACAGCTCTAAGCTTTTCAGGTATAGCTCTTTTTTCACCTGTTTGTGTTCGGGTGTATATACATTGGTATCTGAAGCTAAGAGGAAAAGGGAACGATAGATTCTTACTATTTGTTCAACGTGATTGTCTCTTATGCACAGCTCTTGCACGACATATTCAAAGAGAAGATCATATTCAGCTTCGAAGCTTTCTGTCCTGTTGATCACAGCTGCGTTTTGTTGTGTGTAAGAGCAGAGAGCATAGAGAAAAATCTTCAACAACTTGTTAATCATGTATGTACCAATCTCTGCAAGGTTTTCAGCAGCTGTGGTGTAGTCTATCTGGTCAGAGGAATCATCACGGGAAACAGCAGTGGGCCTCCTATGGAAGGAACATCTGCCATCAGGTCCTCTCTTCATCGTTCCTGCTGCCAGCAAGATGATGTATTTGCCTACCCCCACACATTTGCATACATATTCATTAAGAAGTTGATCATGGGAGAGCAGAGAGAGCCAAAGAAGTTTACCAGATCCCATAGCCATGCCACAGGCACCCCAGTTGATTTCATTCTTCTCTTCTTCCTTCTCTACTGCTGGAAGCGGGTGAGTATCCAAACTGCTAACCTCTTAACATGTGCATGATATTATGATATATGCATACCTGCTGTGGCTGGACTGTTCTCCATTGGGGCAGAAGGATGGTGAGCTTGTTTTGCATTCTCTCCAGAAGACCTATTGACATTTCTTCTTGTGAGGATCAGGCCAATTAATAGAAGAAGGAAAAGATAGGTCACTTACTCTGGTGGCCCCATCTCGTCCAGCAAAGAAGCAAAACGGGTAAGCGTCGTCTTCAATTGAATCTGCAGAATTGATGAGCCATTTAGCATCACAAGAATCAAACAGAGATCACTGATGGATGAATTTTATATGTGCTTACCTGCTGCAAAGGCATGATTCTATTGCTTGCTTGAAACGGGCCTGTGCTGATGCTCTTGGAGGCAGCAGAAGAAGAAGAATAGCTCTTCAATTCATCGTTGATGGACAGGACGATCTTTTGGGCTCTGTGCACCAAGAACTGATGCATCTGTACATCATATAGTATGTCTCTGGGCATATAGTCTTCTGGCCTCTCTGCCTCGAGTGAGCTACTATCTGCATCCGCGCATCCTTCAATGATCTGATCAAAGAATGTGTGCACCCTGCTCATGTTGCCTGTAATGAACAAGTTCATCTCCTTCATGTACTGCTCCTTATCTACAAAATATACCTCATTCACCAGATTCTGCAGAACCTTTTGATCCACAACAGTATTATGGTATGTACTTAAATTCGTATGCTCCAAGTCTTTAAGAAATGTGCTAAAAGGCTTTGGAGATCCATGTGCCACATACCTTGGCAACAAGGATGAGGCCTCTACGAGCGTATCGCGAAGTTGTCGTTGCCCCCTCAGCCACTCCGACTGACTCAGGCGAGACTATGGCCGGACACAGGAAACGTAAGAACAGGAAAGCTCCCACCACCTGTTGTTGTTTTCAGAAGCCAATTTGAATGGAGGTAAGCAACAACTTCCAGGAAGCAGAGGCTATCAGACCTTGTATAGATTGGTGGGAAACTTTTCAATCACTTCCTGCTGCAAAAACTGACATAACTCTCGTAGGAAGCTGTCATACAACGACGCAACGAAAACCAAGATCAGAGGAAATCCATCATTTAAGATTAAGAAAAAGTGTTCTGTGGATAACTGAGGGACAATGTACAAGGGCGCCTTGGTGTGCGAATTCAAAATGGCGTCCAAGAACGCCTGACAGGTGTTGTAGAGATGAGATAGGTTCTTATGGAGATCTTCCTCGGCGCTGATCCTCACGGGATCAACCTCGAAGGAGCTTGTCGACTGGAGCACTTCCTTGACCACTCCTCCTGAAGCGAGATATTATCAGCATCGTTCTTGTATTAATCCAATGATTACATGTAAGTATTGTCTCAAAATGTACTTACCTAAGGTCTCCTGAAGGTACAGCTTGCCAACTTTTTTGCAGTACTCTTTGAGCATCTTGGAGCACAGGCTATCTGTACGGAACAGCATGGCCTCTTCCTCTGGTGGAGGACGTGAAATGACATGTTGAGCGTCAGCAGTGAAGAGGTAAGAAGGGGGATATAGAAATAGAAAAGGAAAGCAAGGGAAGGGAAAAGAGATGGAGAGAGCATCAGAGTGAGGGGAAAACAAGTAATAGGCAGTTACTTGTTCGGGCTATCTCTCTGCCCATGAAGAATTTGAGCAAAGGAAGGGCCTTGCCGTTCCACTGAATGATGTGAATCAAAGCCATCGATACATTGTCCACATCTGACTCTGGCAGATGCTGACAAACATCATCAATGTGTGCCAAAATGTTCAGATCGTTGCAAAGAAACTGGAACCATCAAGAGATGCAGCAAGAGCAGAATTGTACAATGTGAAGGTAAGATAATGCTTGGGTGTATAAGCACACTTAAGGACACACAACATTGATGGATGTTACATGCCTGCTCCATGTTTTCATATCTTTGACGCTGCAGGGCGACATAGCTAATTGCAGGGACTGATTTCTGAACAAAATAAGACGTAAGGTAAGACGAAGTCAAACAGTATCAAGGCCTATCTATGTCACTTCACCATCAAGACTTACCGTCAAGGAGTTGTACTTCATTTCAAGGCAAATCTCTCCGCTTGCCTTGGATCTATCCTTTTTGGTAAGCTTCATCCATTTGTCTTTGATATCGCCATGAAGAAGATCAACAACGGGAACAGATAGCTCTCCCAGGAAGCTGTCCCACGATCCATCGTTCCAAACGGTAATGTTGACCACCCCTTTAAGATCAAATATTGTGCTTTTGACAATGTTTGTGCAGGGTCAGGCGCTTAACAACAATTGACACGAAGAGGGAAGAAGAAAAAGAAAGGTGATGTATGTAAAGACTTACAAATGAAATTCCTCGTCCCACGACGGGTTGACATCTTTTCTGACAGTTTTGGTCTTTAGCTCTGTGTTGCCCAGCCGTACTATGCAGTAGGGATAGACTGATTCTATTGAAGGTACGTAAGGAAGGAATATAATCGAACGAATTAGAACAAGAGAAGATTGGGAGAGGGGACAGAATAAACTAAGTTTACCATTTGCATCTTTAGGGTACAGAAAGCGCCCCCCTACGACTGCATAAACAGAGAGAAGTGTGTTAGACAGATGGTGCTGAGTATCGAGGGGCGACGCAAGATGAGCGTTTGGGAGGTAACTTCCATACTGTGGATGTAAAGTCTTCCTTGAGACATGTAGTTGTCTTTGATTGCCTTTAGTTTTGGAGACAGCGATGTTCGGGTTGGGATGATGCCTGACACTGCCAACAACGCATTCTCGTTGCTGCTGGAGGCAGTTGGTGGGGTGAGACTGTTCAGTACAGCATTCAAAGGGCCTACCAAGGAGTTGCGTGTCATCTTCGTCTTGGACTTCTTCTTCTTTGTTGCCTGTTGTGCTGGTGGTGGCCCTCCTGCTCCTGCAGCAACAAACAGGGGCAGCTTCTTCATTGCGTTTTTGTGCTTTTGCCTTTGAATGCTGGCCTGCTGTTGCTGATTGGTGCCATGGGCTCTCTTCTTGTGCTCGTCACGTTCAAGCTCTTTCGTCCTCTGCCTCGAAGTCATTGCTGTCTGTCTTGTGTTTGCTTCTTTGCTTCCTCAGCCCCTCCTCCTTGTCTAAAACGAGGGGGCTTGTCGCCTGCTCTGTCTCTCTCTCTCTCTGTGTGTGTGACAAATAAAGACAAAGACACATTACCTGTCAGCGATTATAATAAGGAATTTGTAACCGATGGAAGAGGCGTTTGACAGCTGTCCAATCAATGAATGGGACGGATTCGGATTCATACTGACCATTCGGTATCTTTCCTTACTGTTCTAGAAGACAGTTGATATCTCAAAATAAAAGAGTGAAGACTTTATTTTTTACATCAGGACACTTTCAAGTGTCCCATTCATATGTATATATTTGTATATCTAAAAGATGGAAATATCTATCTAATACTGTGCATGCAATGTATTGTTTTCATTGGAAGTTTGGCAATTGATGATTTGTTACTACTGTTGACACAGATTTAAAGTTAAGTTTTTAAAACTGTGGGCATCTAGTAGGAGATGGAGTGAGTACTTGGCTTAATGATGATGGTGGTTCAACAGAAAGAAAGAAAGAAAGAAAGAAAGTAGAAGTTTTATATGTTAAAGTTCAAAAAAAAACCCTTCAGAGCTCGTCGTGATGCGATGGGAGTTCTCCCTCTTGTTGTTCGGTGTCCTTTTCCTTAAGAGCACTGCACAAGAGAGGAACAGAGAATTGGTTAACAGTGATATTGGTTGTGTGTGTGTGGTGTGTGTGTGGTGTGTGTGTGTGTGGTGTGTGTGTGTAAGAGAGAGCAGAGAGAGAGCAGAGAGAGAGCAGAGAGAGAGCAGAGAGAGAGCAGAGAGAGAG
>CDFI01107311.1:0-12231 GCA_000826405.1 Acanthamoeba divionensis | reverse complement strand
CTCTGCTCTCTCTCTCTCTGCTCTCTCTCTCTCTGCTCTCTCTCTCTGCTCTCTCTGCTCTCTCTCCTCTCTCTCTGCTCTCTCTGCTCTCTCTGATTCCATACTTGAAGCAGAGATCTGTTCTAATTCTTCCATTCTCTCTTTCAGTTTGGTCCAGTTCCATCCTTTGATGCCATCTTCTCCACCACTGGTAAAACGTGTATGATGTGTTGTGTTGTCAATAGCTCAGCACCTAAACGAAAGACGTGGGCAAATACTAACTAACCTGATAAGAACATTCTGTCCAGCGAAAGCCACACAATAGATGGCAGTGCCTGGAGTGTGGGCCTGCCAGGAATAAGTAGGAGGTGGAGTATGCTGCTGCTTGTGTTTGTCCCTTCTCTTGACATCCTCCCAATAGGCATTTCTCTTCACCACATAATAAGAAGAAGAAGAAGAAGAAACAAACCTGTCAACAAAGCAACCACCCCAATTTTGCTTCAATTAGTGCCCCCGCCCCCTTAGAGATTGGGAAGGGTGTCCAGGCTTTACTAAGAATGTTTGCAGGCGCCAAATCGCAAGCCTGCCATTGCTGTTGCCACACAAGAGGAACTCTCCATCTGGCGAGAAGACTGAACAAAAAACTGTGGCCTCTCTTTGTTTGGCTTTTGTGGCCAGCTCAGCTGCGTAATGCTCAGTTTTGAATGAGGCGCAATAGGGGGGCTGCTTAGGTGTCAGTGACCTGCTGCTGGAACTTGCAGATCCACCAGGGGGCTTGGATGAATGTGAGGCAGACATTCACTTAATCTCACAAGCCAGCTTCACGCACTGACCTCACCCCTACATTAACCCTTACCCCCCCCCCTCGGATTTGGTCTGTGGGTAAACCCAAAAAAAGAAATAAATTTTGTTTCTCGTTCGAACAACGACTGACAAACGCAAGACAAGTTGTACTGTTGCAGTCAAATAATCATAATGACTGTTGTTGTTGTTGTTGTTTTGAACAGACACAAATATAATATATAACCTTTGAATTTTTTGTTTGTTTTGGAGGACTATACCAGGGCGCCAAAACAATAATAAAATAATTATTGTTTATTTGTTTTTGTTTATTTTTGTGTGTTGTGTGTTGACTGTGTTTGTTTGTTTGTTTGTTTGTTATTGATTTTGGGGGGTGGCGTCAACTAACTACTTGGTGGGGAGGTACTGCTTCTTCTGGTAGCTGACCGCGAAGAAAGCAGCACCCAAAAGGAAAGCCATGACGACCTCCATCCGTATGGGCAACTGGGCAGTGGAAGGCGCCTACGAAGGGGTGAGGGGAAAAAAGGTAAATCAGTCAGTCAGTCAGTCTGTCAATCAATCAATCGTCTATTCATCATTTGATGATGGATGATCATATATATATATATATATAACATGGCGGTGCGTACCGAATGGGTCAGAGTGATCTCAAACAGGGTGTTCACAAGATCCTCAACGGGGCCCTCCTTGACTTCCTCCTCGGCCTCTGTGATTTCAACACCTTGCTCAAGCTGCTTCAACTGCTCCTCCTGCAGAACGAATAAAGACAGTTAGCCGCTCGATTCAATGAGCCCGGTGATGTTGTTCAGTTCGTTAAGCAGCTTTGGCCATAAGAGGCCCAGATTGGGGGGGGGGAGGAAAGTCCTTACCCTTCTGCGCTTCTTCTCCAAGAATTCTCTGGTCTCCTGGGCACGCTTGCGATCGACTTCCCTGTAGAACTTGAGTCTGTAGGCGCCGGATGAAGCGACCTCGTGGGGCACTCCCCATGAAACAGAGTAAATACCCTCTTCGTTTGTGGCTACGGGCAATGAAGAGGCCACTAAGGTCTGGCCATTGCTGTCCTCCTTGTAAATAGAGCAGCTCAACTGCGCATCCCTGCAAACATTCAAAAAGCGGTTAAAAAAGTGTTCACTGGTGGGGGAAAAAAAACCTACAGCGAAGAGCAAGCGACTACTTACTTCAAGCTTCTTCCCTGGCAAGAAAGATCAAACTGAACAATGAAAGAAGTCTCTCTGAAAGTGCTCTCAGTGGTAGTGTAAACAGTGTGGTTCACTTGAATATCGCCACCAATCGTAACATCAAACTGGACAGGCTTGTTGTCTGTGCCAGTAAGGGGGATCTGGTTGCCATCAGCATCTTGGACAGTGACGGCGAGGAAGCCCTGGCCTTGCACTGCATTCGGGTTAATGGTCCAGGCAATCAAGAAGTACTGTTGTTCGTTTTTGAAGTGATGATATAGGGGGAAACAGTTGTTAGAATGGCGACAAGTGGATTTGGGGGGGGGGGACAAACCTTGTCGCCATTCTCGTCAACGACCTCCTGGGCAGGCTCAAGGGCGCTGGTGAAGGGTCTGGCTCTGTTTTCGTCCATGTGTTGGAGAGAGAGATAGATGTTGGCCTGGTCGCCCTGATCTACGTAAACATTACTCTTGGTGTCCTTGACACGGAACCTAAAGAAATAATTTAGTATGTTGTTGGAAAGCCATGGCGTGGTGATTAGTTAGGTATCCTATAAGGGAGAGGCAAATTACTTGAAAACGATTTCATTTCCGTAGAAGAAATCACCGTGCTCGGGCTTTTCCTTAACGTCAACCATTTGGAGCTCTGCAGATACAGTGAAGTTAAGGGCAGTGGGATCCTCATACAACTCGCCATAGACGGAGTTGTAGCTATCCAAATCGATCACTTGGCCATAAGCCGTCTCATAGCGGAAAGAGATCACGTTGACGCCAACTGAGTCAAGAGTGGCGGTCACAGGTACCTCAAAAGCATACCTATTGTTTTCAATTGAAAAGGTTAACTTGTTATGTCAGAGAAACACAGTGTGAATATGTTAATGTAGGAGTTAATTAGTGCAGGACACATACTTGCTGCTTCCAGTTACTCCTTCAAGGGCTTGGCCGACAACGGTTTTCAAAAGGGTGCCAGAGCGACTCGAAATCTTCATCACAAAGTGACGCCTATCAGCGCAGGGCTCGCCATTAAAGTCCGTAGTGGGATATCCGTGGAGGGTTCGCAAATCAGGATAGCTGGCCGGTTCAATAGAAACTCTAACTGTGTCGCCGATCCTATAACAACACATATACCAAGGGAGAACAATTAGAATTGGAGCTCAAGTTCATTTCACACAAATGAAATTGATTGGGACAGCACGTACTTGTATGTGGGGGCCTCCGTGTGTGTGAATCCCTGGAAGGAGATATGGGTAGCAACCATGGGGATGACAATCTGATACTTTTTGGTATCGGTGGTGTGGACAAGCCCAGAAGAAGTTGCAACATCAAAACGGAAGGTAAGATCACCAGCAGGGATGCCAGCGGTCTTGAGGGTGTACGCAAACTGCAAAGAATCACTGCGTGAAATAAAAGAACATGAAAAAAAAGTCTGCTTGGAATTCTCGACTAAATGACACATACGTGTTGCCCCTGCAATCAATCTTCTCGCTGTACAGAACCACATAGGCGGAATCCAACACCGTGAACGTAATGGAGAAATCACCCCCAACAAACTCGGTGTGTGAGACATTACGGAGATGAACCCCGAAAGCGAAGTCAGTGCCTGCATGAAAAGCGAATCCGTTTAAAAAAAAAATCCAAAATTCACCGACTATAATGACAAACATATCAGTAAGAGCAAGAAGAATAAGATACTTACCCACGGGAACGGGTTCACCAAGTTCGAACTTCTTTCCGGTTATATTAAGCTGAGCACTAGGGTGAATGACGATATCGTAACCGATGTATTTGACATCTGTGCATAAAAACTTCACAATCAGTACATTACAAGGTAGGTAGATAGGTAGATAGGTGAATTACCGTCCAGGTCAAAGCTGACTTCGCCAAAGCCGATCAAGAAACAACGGATTACGTAATGGAAGGTAACCTTTCCAAGGCGGTTGGCCGTATCAAACATTTCTTCTGTGGTGTATCTTTGACCATCCTTTATCTGGAGCTTGTTTTTTATGTGCTCGCCTGTGCTGTGAAGAGTTATGTCAACCTCCACATCAAGACCAGCGTGAAGATCGTGACTAAAGGGCTTGGCTGTGAGGACAGGCTTCAGCTGAGTTCCCTGGACAATTCTCTTGTCCACGGCTCTGGGTGAGCGGAGCATCTAAAAATAAAGAGGATAAGTATTCAACTCCCACATAAAATACCGCATTGCTCTTGTTACCCAACTTGGAGAGAAGTAACATGAAAGGAAGGAGGGATGTTTGGCCGAACCTCATAAAACACTGAGATCTCAAAATTTTTGCTGAATCTCTTCGAAAGGGCAACAGCAAGGTGTGCGTGGGCAGCAGAACGAAGATCGTGACCAATGCTCAAAGCAAAGTTCACCAGGGCGTCAGCGTTAATCCTACAAAGGAATACGAGAGTTAGATGCAGATGTGCGCACAGCAGGACCAGAACGAACGTGCTGCCATTTTTAGGACGCAATAATAAAGGGATGGCACCTTACCAGTCAACAAAAACTTCAGTATTATCCTTGTGTTGTTGCAGCAGGCGAAGAGAGGCCATGGCATTAGCGGTATCTTCAAGAGAATAGGCGACTTTCTCCGCAGAGGTAAAGAAACCACCATTATCGGACTGCATGGACTGAACGAAGGCAGCCCATTTTCTCAGAGAAACAAAGTCGTAGTCAACATGAGATCCGAGGACGATACCTGCAAACATCAACGGGGTTAGACCAATTGTTTAGAACCAATAATATTATGTCTGATAGAGAGAGAGAGAGAATTAAGCACCGTAGTAGTTGGCAGTGAGGGCAGTCAAAGACTTCTCCTCGGGGAAGCTGAAGTACGAGACAGAGGAACCCAACTGTGCGTGCTTGCTCAAATAAGCGCGCACGTGTTCGGCAATCTCTTGCACCCAAGAAGAACGCTGCACAAGCAAAAGAGGAATGAGAAACAACAATAACAACAATACTATATTTGAGAAGAAGAAGCTGAAGGGATCAAAGAAGTAGGAGAAGTGGTGTTTGACAGAATTGTGATTCGATAGTTTGGTTGGAAGGAAAGGGGTTACCTGAAGCTCGCCCAAAAATTCCAAAGACTGGAAAGCCAGTGCAGTGGATTTGAGGTCTCCCCTCTCGCCCACACGGTTGGAGAAGAGATGGCTTTCTTGATCATACAAGGTGCGAATGTAGGAAGCCACATTGGCAGAATTGGGGATAGCAATTCCGAGATGCTGGAACCCCAAGAGGGCATATTTTACTGCCTCGACGTCTGAAGGAACACCAGCAATCTGACCATAACCAAAATCTGGATTTTGCAGTGTTTGAATGTACCGGGCAGCTTCTTGATGATTGACCTTGGTTTTTGCGAGGAGAAAAGAGTACAAATTCAATATAGGGCGCATATAAATTTTCCAAAAAAAAAAAGAAAGTTGTCAAATTTGATTCTCACCTTTTTCTTTAAGCCATACAACGACGACAAAAACAAGGCGTGTGATGTTGCTTCAAGAGAGGAAGCACCGCCTTCTACAATACCGAATCCACCATCTGCGTTTTGGAATTGGTCCAAATTCGAAGGCACATAAACGTAACCAGAGGTTTGCTAGGGACGAAGAAGAGGGGAAAAAAAAACGAGTTATTCAAATGATCTGATCCTCCTATTTCGGATGAGCCTCTCTATTATAATTAATGCCCGAGCTGAAATTGTTTTTTAGTGGCCAGTGAATACAGAAAGTGCAACACTCAGATAGGTTATTTTTAGTAGTGTTATATAGAATACCTTGCCGAGGGCGTGAAAGCACAAAAGCCCCACGAAGAGGACGGAAACCAAGATGAAAAATCTGTTCATTGTCTGTTATTTTTTTTAATTAATTTAAAAAAGGAGGGCTCTTCCTCGGGGCTGCCTGGGCCAATCCCTCTCTCTATGTGTGTGTTACTGGTCAAGTTGATGTAGTTGACTGAATATTGTCAAGCGCGCAGTGGCACTGACCTAACAACAACACAACAGCAAAGCCAGAGACCGAGAACAGCTGTGCGTGAGACAGACGACACAGCCAACTCAACGCCAGAAGAAAGGCACACACGCATTGACTCTCCTTGACTGCTTTTTACTGTCGACAGAATTGATTGCATCGCTGGAAATGTTTTTTTATTTTTATTTTTTCCCCTTCCCCCACCTCTTCCTCCATTCCTCTTCCTCCATTCCTCTTCCTAGGAGGAGGCCGTTACAGCTCCCACACGGATGGAGAGAGAAGAAGAAAAGCCTCACAAAATTTGACGGGCTTGTTGTTTGGGGGGGGGGGAAGAGTGGGTGAGAAAAAGAGAGGAGACAGTTTTAACAAAACGAACAAGGTGCTTCAGAGACATACAGCAATCTCTGCAAACAATGCCACAATCCAAACGTGGCACGCTTGTTCTCCTTCTTTTCCTACCCCCTGCTGCCTTTTTCCTTTGTGAATACTTGATATACTACGCAGCAATTGCCAGATGCAGCTGGCCATCTGCATCTGCACAAACTGAAGCAACTTCAATCAAACTGCTTGTATTTGCTGACACTCACCTGCTAGGACACCGCTTGGGCAATTGGTTTGATCGATTAAGGCGCGAATGGCAGATGGAAAGAGCATTCCAGACCTCAGTGAACCTTTTGCAGCCCCATGCTTCAATCCTCCTTGGTGATGTGATGGATGAGGGAAAGGTTTTGTGTCATTCCCCTCCAATCTTTAACCTGCAGACTTCCTTGCACCCACTCAAAACATTTTATTTGGTTGATCAGTGGAGCAATAGGGCTAATTTCGAAGATGATGTGAATCGATTTAACAGGATCTTTCGGCACAACAAAGAAGACATGTCGCTTCATGTGGTAGTTGGCAATCATGACATTGGATTCCACTCCAGAATGAGCCCACAAAGAATCAGGTCTGTCAGTGTGCTGTCAGTTTGCCATTTCCTTAAACAATCTAAATGTTTTTTTTTAAAATGTCTTTGTTTTTTGATATTCCCACACCAAAGGCGCTTTGAACAAGCATTTGGCAAGACAAACAGGCTCTTTTACATTATGGGTCAGCCATTTGTCTCCGTCAACTCGATGGCATTTGAAGACGACTGTGGTATATGCACAGAGGCCGGCTTCGAGCTTGAGCTCATCTCGAAACAGCTCATTGAACAGGACGAAACCTACCACGTAGACTTGGCCGAAGACTTTGATCTTTTGGGTAACACACACACACAACTTGACCGTTTGTTGTTTTGTTTTAGTGTTAAATATGTTTCCTTTCTTTGAAAATAGATCCCTATTATTTGAACAAAGATCATGGAGAATCAGATGGAAATGTACAAACGTAAAGCAGCCCACATCTTGCAAATATTTCCTCATTCTGTTTTTTTTTCCGTTTTTTTACTGACACCTGACATTAAGTGAGCCAAGGGCCAATCTCTCACCGGGCAAGCACAAAAGACCTATCCTTTTGGTACACTTTCCACTCTTTCGACCCTCTGAAGAGAATTGCATACGACATGACGTAACGCCACAGTTTATCAAAGGTACAAAGAGGTGTAACGTTTCATGAAACCATTAACAAGTTCACATCAAACGTTCAATTATCAATCGTTCTGATCAATGTGATTTTAACCTTTGCTCATCTTCTAGGGCTATCTGAGTTCAAAGGCGATGAGCTGGTAGATGGGAAATTACGCTATGTCAATAAACCTGGAAAGTATGACATTGGATTACTGATTGTTTTTTTTTTTTTTTGCACTGTGTATGTCTGAGCCGTTCATGCTTTCTAACATGTTCATTTGATTTGCAGAGATGTCATGAGAGAAGAAGCCACTCAGAAAATATTTGATAAAATCAATCCAGGCTTTGTTTTCTCTGGTCATAGTCACTACAACTGTTTTTACAAACACCCCAATGGTACTAGCTCACAATATTTGGTCACCTCTTCTTCGAGTTCATGACAACAACAATACAATTAGGTGTGCAGGAAGTAACCGTGTCAACATTTAACTGGCGCAATAGAATAGATCCAAGTTTTGTTCTAGCAACTGTGCAGAAGAGCTCTAATGCACTGGACCAAGCCCACACTGTCAGCGATGACCGAACAGAGATCTATGAGAGCAATGGTCTTATCCCTGGGCGTGTTGATGAGGTACAATTATGCTTGTGCACGCAGTGATTTAAACATGTGTTTATTTTATTCTAACACCATTGTGTACTGATGCAAAACAAGAAGGAAGCAAGTATGCTGGACTATGAGGTACATATTGAGTATTGTGAGCTACCAAGGGAGCGCACTATCTTGTCAATATACATCGTCTTGGCTTGCATTTGGCTGGCTGTTTTGGTTCACTATTGTACAGCTTGCTCGGCGAACTCAGGTCTGGCAGGCGGAGCAAAGTTTCGGCTCACTGCCAAGAAAGTGTCAAAACTTGTATGAACTTTGTACATTAAAAAAAAAAAGTGGTGAAAGAGACGCCACAGCAGGGCCCACAACTAACCACAGTTCCATCCTTGTTGTTGTAAATGAAAACAAAAACACTTAAAACTTGACATTTCTGGGTCAGAAAACCTTCGGAAATATTAAGGGGCCCAAGAAGGAAGATCGTCATTAAGATTGCCGTCTATCCGCCAATGAATAATCGGAGAACATTAGTTCCGCCAATAAAAATCAGTTTCAGTAGATTAAACTACTCTGTGTTGAGTTCTTTTTGGACGTTGTGCCGACAAGTGGCGGCAAACAGTCACTGCTGTGCACTTGGCAAGTAGGTGCTTGTTTCGCTCCGCCCCCCCCCCCGTACATGCGATGGAAATTATCTTTCTTGAAAATGAGCAAAAGCTCTCTCTGATCGGCCAAGACTTACAAGAAATTCCTGCAGCCCTTGCAGAAGAGTATGGCCCAAAAGTCAAGAGATTGGACTTGAGCTACAACAGACTCAGGTATCTCAACCCCTTTGGTTTTTTTGTTTTTTTTAACCCTTAAAAAAAAAATCGTGTGTGTCAAATGTGTCCTAAGACCACCAACTGATTCGTTTGTCAAACAGGACCCTCAACAACTTGGCGAAGTTTACCTTGCTTGATTCTTTGGTAATTGATTATAATGACATTCAGCCCGATCCAGGATTCCCCTCCTTGCCTGCTCTTCGCACTCTCAGCCTCAACAGCAACAACGTATCCTCCCACAAGCTTTAATTTGGTCAATTTCGTTCAAAAAATGCTGCAGCTTTACTAAGCTGTTTTTTTTCTTTCCACAACCCCTAATTTTCTGCAACAACAGATAATAGACCTTGCAGCCTTGCTCCCCAATGTCGCCAAAAGTTTTCCTCATTTGACTTTTTTGAGCCTGTTAAAAAATCCTGCTTGCCCCAATGAGCTCATAGGCAAAGACCAGGAGGACTATCAGCGCTACAGGTGGGTGTTTCTACCTCCTCCTCCTCCTCCCCCCCCCCGCTGGATTAATACTCTGTTTTGTAACAAACCCACATCTATGGGTGTCAGGATTTTTGTGATTTTCCGAATGCCCTCGTTGAAGTTTCTTGATTCGTCTCCTGTGACGGACTGGGAGCGCGGTGAGGCCAAACGGGTGGGTCATCTGACAGGGGTCGTGGCGCGGCCTTCAGAGGACGCCTACAAGAAGCCTGCTGTCGAGTCAGACTCAGACCTCGAACAAATCCGCGGCCTGCCTGAAGACCTGCGACCGCTGGAGTCCGGAGGCGTCACCAGCTTTGGGCGAACAAAATATGTATGCACTCTTTTCCTCTTGTCCCAATGTTGGATGATTGGCATCTGCCCCTCCTTTCTTTACCTTTGCACAATGTCTGTGAACATGAATTTTGATCCTCTTCTTTTTATAAATGTGCACACACAGGTGTACATTGGCCGACAGTCAGAAGGCAACCGTTTTATTCTAAACACCGACCTCTAACCACTTCGTGGGGAGAGATTAAATTTATTATTTAAATGGAAGTGTGCACACAATTTGTATTCTTTGGATTGCTCTGTGCACCTGACAGGCCTTTTGATCGCTGCAACAGAGTTTAATTCACAATTTTGGAGCCAGAGAACAAAGGAGAGAAAACAAGCAAAGCAAGCGAGCTACGAGCGGCCTTAATGTTGTGCAGTCATCAACAAAGCCGTGTGGGTGGATACAAACATCCCCCCCCCTCAAACCAAGTGCTTGCTTTGTCGTTTCCTTCTTTCTCTGTTTATGATATTACCTTCTTCACTTTTATTGGAAACATATCTCTTTAAATTTACACCACCAACAACCTCTCAAATTGTCATTTTCACTAACTTGTACCCAAGAAATGTGAATGGAAAACTAGCGCGAAAAAAAAGGGGAAATGGTGATGACGATGATGGCCATCACCACCACCTGCTGCTGCAGATTTCTATAAATTTCCTTCTTCAGAGATCCGTAGAACTCCAGAAGCATTTTGGAACCAAAATAAAGTAATCAACGAGATAGAAGAAGCGGCCAATGGTTGGATTTGGTCCTGCTGCAGAAGAGAGGGGGGGGGCTGGAAAAGTCCTGCTCAGCCACTTTTGTCGAAAGACTTCTGCATGGGAGAGGACTTCACTCGCCTATGACTTTTCAGCACCACACGCAATGGTCCAACGAGGGCCTGCTAAAAGTTCCTTTGTGTACCTCCGAGGAGGCATTGCCAGTACCTCCACCAACACCATGGCTTCATTCTTCTTCTGTGCGCCACACCGTTGCAGTTCCTTTGTGTGGCAGACGAGAGCGCAGCCTGTCCTGTTCGCTGCCGTTGCACATCGTAGTGGCCCTGCTGTTGTTGAACTTGGCATGCCTTAGCGAGTGCACACCCAATACCAATTTTGAAACTCATCCAAGATTAGCCTCTGATTTGGAATCAGACGCCACGATGACGGCAGATTCACTTGTTCTCAAGGCAGCCCTCCTCATCACTAGGCATGGGGACAGGTTTGGCTTCCTTGTGATATGATGTTCTGCAGCTCTCACAGTTTACTTCTCTTTCTTTATTCATAGAACCCCCATCAAGACTTTTCCAAACTCGAGGAGCCATTGGCCTGAAGGAATGGGTCAACTGACTTGGTTGGGAATGCAACAGCACTATGGTACTATCATTCAACCCACTTTTTCTTCTCCAATTGTTTCTTTCTCATCTAGTTCTTAATTGCTTCATTCTTTCACACAGAACTTGGACAGAAGTTCAGAAAGAGATATGTGGAACAGCACAAACTATTGAGCTCTGAATTTGTTGGTGACGAGGTTTATGTCCGTTCAACCAGTAAAGAACGAACTCTCATGAGCGCACAGGTAATGTGTGTCTCTTTGCGTGTGAGAGAGCAGAGAGAGAATTTGGCAGCACAATGTCAATGTAAACGATTCCTTTTGTTAACACGCCTACCAGAGCTTTATGCATGGCTTTTATCCTGAAAGCACGGAGACAGGCTCAAAGAGATTACCTGGAGGACTGCAGCCAGTGCCTATCCATGCTTATGCAAAGCATCATGATACAGTTCTCTACGCCTACAAGAACTGTCCTATGCTCAAAAAGATGCAAGAACTCGTTAAACATGGGTAAACCCTCTGCCTTCTGCCCGTGTGCGCTATTCGAATTGAAGTGTATTAAATATCTGTTGCTTTTTGAATAGCCCTGAATGGAAGGAAATGGAATTGCAGACAGCAGAACTGAGAGAGAAGCTATCACATATACTTGGAGCACCCATATCTCTTAAGCACATGACAAGCGTGAACACACTGCTGAAGCAGGAGACCGCCCACAACAAGACCAAGATTGATGGCTTGACTTCTGACCTTTTGGGGGAAATTAGGCATGTTGGAGAGTGGGTGGTATGAATTCTCTCTCTCTCTCTCTCTCTCTCTCTCTGCTCTCTGCTCTTTTCATGCACCCAGGTGGCTTATTTTTTCTTTATTGTTTATCCTGTTGGGTATTTTCTGGCTATATAGTTGCGTCAAAAGTATGCGACTAGGGAGATGGGTATTCTTGGAAGTGGGAATCTCTTAGAAGAGGTTTGTACACCACCTGCCACGCCACTTCACTCTGAGTGAGTAGATCGAGGCGAAGCGCACCCACCCCATTGTGTTCTTGCTAGAAATTTTTATGTTTATTTTTATGTTCATTTTTTATTTTTACTTTTATTTATCTAGATGAAGAGATTCTTTGCAGCCCACATCCCGGAAGAAAAGAAACCAAATGGCCCAAAGTTCACTTTCTTTTCTGCCCACGACGGAACCATCTTGGCCCTCCTAACAGCCCTTGGCCTCAAAGACTTTCG
>CDFI01107308.1:22226-34263 GCA_000826405.1 Acanthamoeba divionensis | reverse complement strand
GGGATTGAACCCATGACCTTCAGTTTACAAGACTAACGCTCTACCACTAAGCTAAGGTGCCTTACATGTTAAATATTGAGTTTATTTGTTCTTTGCAACGAAAATGTCTCCGGCACCTTCCTCTTTGTGTACACAATATGTACAACTTTCACCATATCTTGGTCTTGTAGGTGCCACTATTGTTTCTCTCTCACACACAGTAGTTTATTTGTTGCAAACAAGAGAGAGAAACAATAGTGGCTTTAACAAACTTGTTGTGGAATTCCTGCAAAGAATGCACCAACTACAGCACAGTTCTTTACGTATGGCTCGTAGAGGGCAAAGTATGTTCTTCCGAACAAGACAACGGTGCCACTGAAAGACTTATTGGCATCCAGGTTGGCCTTGATGGTGGTGTTGGTCAATATTGGTTCCATAGGCTGGCTTACCGTTGGCGTCGGGCACACTGGTGATGGCACCACGTAGTTCCCGTCACTCACGGATTTGATGAAGTAGGTCGCCACCAATCCTTTTGGGATATCTTTTTGGGCATCCTTCACGTCTCTCTTCAGCATATTGATTGCCTGTTGTCTTCTCGATGAATGGCACTTGTGACCCGAGCAAAGGAGAGCGATACAATGGCAAGCATCACTACAATGACGACAGTCTTGTTCATGATGTTTCTGGTTATTGGTCGAATTAGGAGCAATAAGAAAGAGTTGTAGTGGTGTGTAGAGGGATATGGGTTGTGGTGGCAATGATGGATCTTCAAAGAAATGGCCTTGTCAGCTGAAGGGAGAAAAGGAAATGAATGGGCTTGGGGATTGGGTGTTGTGGAGGGATTTGGAATAGATAAGAAGACGGACTTCTGCGCAGGGTTTGTTGAATATTACAAAAAAAGGGGCACAAAACTAGTTTTGCTGGAGGGGCATGGATGAAATACTGAGAGCACAAATTGGTAAATGGAATGAACTTCTTGGACACAAAACTGCTTGTGTTTTATTTATTTCCAACAATGAACAAGAGGATCTTGTTGATATGCTGGAGAGGGTTGCATTGGTATGCTTGTTTGTTCCCCCAAGATTAAAAGTTTCCTTTGATCAATTCTTTTATAATTGGTGGCAGCATCTGCAGGGCATTTCTATTTCAGATATGCCACTAGGCTTGGGCAAAATGATAAGCAGGTCTAATCCCCCCCCCCAAAACGCTCATCGAACCTTGTGTGGGCTCACATCTCTTTCAAGGCTTTGCATGGTGGATGGGCTTTTCTCGTCCCACCGCACAGCTTCAGCGCTTGTGGCATGCATCGTGAGTCTCACCCGTTGTGGTGTTCAGTGCAGTCCTGACACAACAGTTCAAAAACGGTTTGGAGCCCTCTTATGCACACAAGACATGATTCAAAATGTTGCCTTCTGTTTCTTAAAGCAAGCTGTTTAAGTCTTCGTTCCCTGCTCTATTTAGTATTGGTGAGTGGACAGGACAATTTCTGTATAGAGCTATTTCGCCTCCTGAAGTACAAGCCTTTCTAACATGTGAGGATACAAAAATGATGACACACCTGGGATATGATAAGGAACAGCTCGAAGTGGCAATCCTTTCTGAGATGCTGTTTGCTATTCTCCAAAAACTGAAGATGGACCATCATCACACTGTAGGTGAAACAACAACTTCTTATTATTATTAAAGTATTCTGCTTACTTCTTGAATTGCATGTCGCAGGTAGAGATATTAGAGCAAGAGCTTTCCACCCAATATGACTTCGTGCCACTCCTGGACGTCATAGTACAGAATCGAAGCGAACATCATATAGAATTCTGTGTGATAGAAGAGCTAGTTAGAATCATCTGCAGAGCCAACAGAAGGACTGCAATTGATGAGCTGCTCTCATCATCCAAATTCTTTGGATATATTTTGGACCTCCACAGGGACAGATTTTATGAACAGTTCGATTCTTCGACACGTCTACTGTTGTGGATCAATTCGAACAAACTGTTTTGCCGTGAGGTGCAGTGTTCGCTCTGCCAATTACCCACCACCATATTATAATGACTCTCATCGTTTCAATTCATTCAGATCCTGGAGCTAGTGCAGCTGTTGGCCAGGCGCCCCTTCATCAGTCGCAAAGCACTTGACCAAGATCCCAAATTTCAGGAGATCGTGAGCGGCCTTGTGGAGCATCCTCTACTCTATCAGGTATGAATCTACTTGAAAGTAGTGTGGTACTAATATGTACACGATGGATAACAGAAACCAGAGCCTTAGCATTTATCATTAACAAGGAAGCTGTAAATATTTTGGGCACGTTGCTCATCGAAGCCGGCGCAGACTATCGCCTTGCCCGCTTGATGTTTTGGATCAATAGATCTTTCTTGCAATGCCTGCAAACAACCACCCAATCAGACAATTCAATATACCCTCAGGTAAGTTTATTTTCTAGAATGAATGAAGGATAACCTATTAATATTTGTAAGCCTCTCTTCCTCTGTTAGAGCATGTTTCCATCACCTTCGGCGTTGTGTTCCTATTTCCCAGCATCCTTGCATGGTTTTATGACGCTTTGTGTACAGCCCGCATGCACGGCAGAGCATTTGCATAACATTGTGCAAGAATGCAAACAACCTTCACCCGAAAATGGTTTGTAACAAGTTCTCCCATCTCAAACGATGACCCCATTTGGTCGTACTTAGTTTTCTTTTGTAGGCCTAACAAAAAGAGTTCTTTTTTCAGTTGCAAAGGACGTTTGGCTGATGCAAGTGCTCTTCATGGACACCCTGTTACAAGCAATATCTTTAGCCATCACTCCAAGTTCAAGTGTAGAAATAGTTAAGGAGGCAATTGAGTATGTTACATCATTCTTGCTGCCTTCATTTTCTTTGGACCAGGATGCAGATTTCTCCAAAACGAGTGAAACCAACAATATGGCATATCACCAGAATCTGCTAAATATGAAACATCAAGAAGGCATGGCAAGGTGGCTTTTCGATCTTGTAGTGCTAATTAAAGGTTTCACTCTCCCTATTCCAACTCATGCCAAGCATGCTTGTTCTCTTTGTTAAATTGTTTACTTCTCCTCTCTTTCTCCACAATAGATGAAACACGAAATGGGGCTTTTTCATCTCAGATGCTAGATAAACAGTTTGACACGAAGCTTCAAGAGCATATCATCACTTTACATTTTTTGCTGCTGTCTGTCTCTTATTGTTGTTCACCCCATGTGGCGCTTGATAATTTGGTAACATGTTGACCTCCAAACAACCACACCACAACCAATGCTAGAGTGTACCCAAACTAACACATTAAGCTAACAGGTGCAGTGGATTTTGGAAGGCAGGAGTGAAGTTGTAGCAGTAACTGTTATGGACATCCTTGATTGGTTTGTAGAGCAGCACCTGATGGAACGACCACTACCACAAGCACCACTTCATGCAGAAGGACCAAAGATGCTGTCAGACCCTCTGTTCAAAGAATCGCTGTGCAAGAACTACTCTTTGATAGCTACGCACGCCCAAAATTGCAACTCCACACAGCAGAACTCGTTGATAGAACAAGATCTGCACATGAGAGTGGTGTCCTTTGCCTCTTGCCTTCGACCCACAACTTCTTTGTAAATGACCAGGCATGTCGGATCTGCAGGGGCGTGTTTCTTCTTTCAATAATTTATTCACAATAACTTAGGTTGAGTTGGCTGTAACCATGGGTACATTAGTTTTTACAACAGAGGTCCAAGGTCTTGCGTTCAAATGCGATCTTGGGTTTGAAGTGCCCCATATGGGGCGGGGTGGGCTCGTCGAGCTTGATCCGTTCCATGGGTAGCCAAAGGTGTTTACATTTTGATCTAAATTCACAAGTTCTGCTTCTACGAGCTGGATGCCAGCTTGTCTGGTTCCTGGATTAAGAATTACAGCCTGAACAAGAGTCGAATCACTCTTGACTTCAGAAGGTGTGTGCACAGAAGGCTTGATGAAGTCCGGAGAACTAAGGCGGGCTTTTCTTGTGGGAGAAGAATGTGTTGTTGGTACAATTGGCATCTCTTCGACCGGATCCAAACCCGGCGGCCCATTAGAGGTGTATACAAACACAGTTCGATATGTCTTGAGAAAGCGAACTTCCACACAACCTGGGTCTATCCAAATAATGAAGCTATCTTTTGGCACACGCAAATGTAAATCATTGACTCGGGCTTCTTTGGCGGCTTTCTTCAAGACATTATCAATCGTGTACTCATCCGTCAAGATGGATCTATATCCTTGTCCTTGCCACGGTTTTTCGTTGTACCAATGCCCTGCATATTTTTTGAGAAGCAGGTTCACGAGCACATTTTCAAATTGGTACACTTGATCAGGCGCCACGTTCGTAGTGTCCAAGTTCGCAATGAACCATTTCACAGCAGCTTCAACCTCTCGTTTCATAACTGAATTGTGTGGGGTACGGTGGAGGGGGTAAAATCAACAACTGGCTCTGTGTATGTTACTCGCTTCTCTCTTGCAGGTGGTTTGTTCGAAGTGCTGAAATTGAATGCTTTTTGTGTGTTGCCGTGTGTTTCGGATTTATGTGAAATGAAGTGCCTTCGGCAATTGTCTGGCTGCTGAAACTGCCATCAAATTTGCCCAGAAAATTCCGGGGATGATAAGGGTTCTGTAACAGATCCCACCGGAAATAGCCAATTCAGAACCCCGAACCAATCGTTAATGTTGTTTCTCCCGATGGCACACAACGGTTCGTTCAGGAATTCGCCAGTTTTTCTTGATTCCAGGTATTTCCCTAAGATTTGAAATTCTTGTCTTGTCAAGAAGCGTACAAATGAACATACCGGAGGCGATGAAAAGTGGCCAAGTGTCGCCGAGATACACCCAATGGGCTGTGTTGAACACTCGAGTGATGAATGCTTTGGCAGGCACAACTTGCGGTTTGTTCATTGTTCCAAATAGATTTCCTTTCTCTCTCCACCACTTCTGGCCCACATGCTCGTATTTCTCCTCGAGGAAAAATAACAGTTCGCAGGCAAGGCTGGTCAGCCCGAAATTCTCTTCCACTCTGAACGGTGATATAGACCGAGTTTAATTATGCAGAGCAAGTCCTGTTGGTCTAAAAGTTAGAAAGAAGAGTGGCAGACCCCAACAGATACAAACATCAATCTGTTGATAATAAGCTCAAGAGCAGAGAAAGAGAATAAAACTACATTGAATGACCCAAGCTGCAATTGGGTTTATGTCTGCTTAGAGTCACAGTAGTTTGTGGAAAGCAGGGCACACTCTCGAATAAAAGGCAGTTTGAAGCAGGAACACAAAAAGTATCAGATATCTCACCATTCAGTGTAGTGAAGGAAAATCACTCACGCGTGGGCCTTGTGGCTTTCTGTGGCGGGAGTAGAAGAAGAAACGTGTGGTGTGCTTGAAAACGCAGAGTGATCTGCATTTTTATCTTGTTTATTTAAATAAATTATTGTTTATATTTTCTTCAATTAATTACATAAATGTCATCCTGTCTGCCATCTGTCTTCTTCCACAAAAATAAAATACATAAATACATTCTTGGTTTGGTTTGCTGCTGCTGTTTACAGAAGTTCCTAGTCCTCCTGCATGTCTTTCATCAAAAGGTCTTTTGCCTCATTTATTTTAGAGGCCAAATAGTCAGAGCCTCCGTTGTCTGGGTGGTTAGCCAACATTATGCGCCTGTGAGCCAGCCTTATCTTCTCCTTTGTGGCACTTTGCCTATTAATCACAGTCGGATGCAGATTAGATCAACGCCCAGAGCAATATGTGCATGTCTGGCTCTTCCAAAGATTAAACAGTTCATAGCTTATTTTACCTGACTCCCAGTATCAGCGCTGCTTCTGGTTTGGTCATTTCAGGTTCAAAGCCACCCTTGTAGTACGGCTTTAGTGTTGGAGCTCCAGATGCAAAACCTGCAGTTGATTTTAGTTAGAGATAAAGAGTCTCCAATTTTCTCTTGGGTTTGCAGTGCTGACCCCCCTTTGGAAGATTGATTTTTCCAGCTTTATAGCGCTTGTACACATTGACAGCCACTCGCGAGCCCAAAGCCAAGCCTGCCACCCCAATCCCAATCCCCAAAAGTAATGCCTATTTGCTCATAGAAAGAGGCCTCAGTCAGCTTAGCCTTAGCTGGTGAGTGGATGGGTGAATTTACCATTCGCACCTACTTTCTTTTTCTTGTTGTTGCGCTGTCTGGTTTTCCAGTCTTCTCAAAGCCTCTGCACAGTTCCAGAAGGCTTTTGCCAATGAAAAAACAAAGCAAATGTAGTACCTTTGGGTGAGGACCTTTGAGAAAGACATGTGTCCGCAAAACTTTCCTTCCCAAAGAAAGAGATTGTGAAAAACGTGATTGTCCCCATCACATCATCAAGATGGACAGTGAAAAGGATTTAGACGAAACGACCTCCCCCTATGAAATGGAAACAGCTGGCACACAAGGTATAAATTAACTGCCTCTTCAGAGTAAAGATCTAATGTGATATTAACGTGGACACAATTATGTTCTGATTCCATTCCTTTCTGTGTTTCCACTTGATGGTTCAACTTATAACCTGCGAACAGGCTCAGAGGCTTTCGTGCCAGTGATTGTGATTACAGGAGCTAGCTCGGGGATAGGAGAAAACTTAGCTATACAGTATGCATCAACACGACCGTGCAAGTAAGCTCCTCACCAAAACCAAACTCTAACACCACATTTCCTCTCTCTCTCTCCCCCCCCCCGAATGATCACATTCTTTGCGTAAATTGATGACTTTAATAATACAAGACTGGTACTGGCAGCTCGATCTAAGGACAAATTGCGCAAGGTTGCGGCTCAGTGTCGAAAGTTAGGATGCGAGGCTGCCGTGGTGCCAACAGACGTTTCCAAATCCAAACAATGCAAGTACGTATGCCTTTGCAGTGTTACTATAGTAATCGACTTCAAAAGGACTCAAGCAATTTGGCAAACAGAATGCTTATCTCAGAGACAATAAGAATCTTTGGGCGGCTTGATATTCTGGTAATTGTTTAGAGTGTTCAGTTTATTGCATAGCAGCACTGTCCTTTTTTTAAAATACGTTCTCAGTTGGTTAGTTGGTTCTGAATACCCATAATTCTTTTTGTTTTGCACAGGTTCTTAATGCAGGAGTATCCATGCACATGAAATTTGAGGACTTAAAGGTACGTTACACAAAGAAACAATCCAAGTAACAGGCGGAATTACAATTGTGGCCTGTTTCTATTTCTTCTCTCTGTACTGCAGTTTTGCTGATAAAGCTACGACTTGAAGTAACAAACAACATCACAAACAAAACAGGATTTAGAACTATTCCACAAGCTTATGGAGATTAATTATTTTGGCTATGTATATTGCACATTTTTTGCATTGCCATACCTGAAGCAAAGCTCTCAGCCTCGGATCATTGTAGTAGGATCCTTGTCAGGTATGAATGAAGAGCTTCACCATTTTACTCTACTATTTTAAAAAACCTCCTTTTAACAGTGTAACTCTGTTAATGAATTAGGAGAGACAGGAGTGCCACTACGAACAGGCTATTGTGCTTCCAAATTTGCTGTAAATGGTTAGAAAAGCAAATACCATTTCCTTTGCGTAAATATTCATACTAACGCAGCATTCTGTACGTATTGAAACAGGCTTTTTCGAGTCACTGCGCACTGAAATAGGCTCTTTTGTGCCTATAACCATTGTTTCTCCAGGTTAATATCTGCTCAGGCTTGCAAGCAAAATAGTGTTACTTACTTACAGTGCCTTAATATCACTTATTTTTCTTTCAAATCGCACCAGGTTATGTTGATACTAATATACGACAGAACTCCTATGGGCCTAAAGATTTTAATCCCAATGCTGGCGGAATGATGTCCTCCAAGGTAATGCGTTCTCCCCTGTTAATATTCGTTACACTTGTTCTTGTTGAAGCTATCTTAATACTTCTGCTTAAAATCACACAACAGAGATGTGCTGAACTTATTGTTGATGCCGCAGATTCAGTAAATATACACTTTTTTTAAAAATATATGCCTGCTTTTTAGAGTTTTTATAATGCTTGATTAAACCTCTGATCTATTGTCACAACAGGGCAAACGAAAGGTGGTCTTGACTTTGAGTGGGAAGATGGTGTATGCTTTAAGACCATTTATTCCTGATGTCATCGATGGCTTTGTGCGCCGAAGAGCCATGCAAAAGGAACAGAAAAAAGCAGCGTTATAAATTAATGGTATTTCAGTCAAATAAAACAGTTGGGATCCCGGTGTGCAGTTGTTTCGTTTTTTTCAACCAAAACCCAAGCAGCCACAAGTGTTTCACTTGACAAGGGGGGCAGATTGACCAACAAAAATGGTCGGAGGGAATGATAGGAATGTGTACACCAAATGTTTTCATTTTCTCATAATCAAACATTTCTGTGAATAAAGGTGTATAAAATTAATCCGTCACACAAAACAACTGTTCTGTTTTTCTCTCTTTTATTTCTTCAGTCACAGACCAAGAACAATGCAAGCCAAACTTGCCACCCAAAAACTGAAGTTGCTAACAGATAGTAAAAGACGCTCCTTCCTTTCTCTCTTTTATTTCTTGTTGTTTGTTGCTGATGTTTATGTTTGTGCCATGGCAGAGTCACTGAAGCCTTTGGTGCTGCTTGCATGTGGATCATTTTCGCCAATCACAAATATGCACCTTCGCCTCTTTGGTAACACATCCATGTGCATATGAATAAATTCCTTCCCCCCTCAATTGTTGATTAACTTTATTGGTGACAAAAGAGGATGCAAAGGATTGGTTCAGTGTGAGGAAAATGGGTTTTGAGGTTTGGCATTGCCAGTTGCAACAAAGACTCCTAAATTCATAGATATTGAACTGACATGCTTTTCCTGTTCTTGGTTTGCACAGGTCATTGGCGGTTATCTGTCTCCTGTCACCGATGCCTATGAGAAGAAGGTAAGTGAAGATGAAGTAATTGTGCTGTTCTCCAGTTCTCCACTGAGCAACTAAAGTCGCATACTAGGGTCTTATAGCAGCCAAGCACAGAGTGGAGCTGTGCAAATTGGCTGTAAAGGATTCAGACTGGATCATGGTATTGCTCATTCTTGTTTCCCTTCTTAATGCACATTAACCATGACACTCAGAGGTAATCCATACATATTTTCAGGTGGACGAGTGGGAAGCTAACCAACCAGAATACCAGCGTACTGTGGTAACTCTTCATCAATCTTATCCCCTGCAGTGCAGAAAATTGTCAAGTAAATTTGAATGATTTGCATTGCAGGTTGTATTAGATCACTTTGATAGATTGCTGAACTCAAACTTGAGAGAAGGCGAGCCGCGCATACAGGTGATGCTCCTTTGTGGCGCTGACCTGTTGGCCTCCTTTAACACCCCTGGAGTTTGGTCTGAAGAAGACGTAACAATCACCTGCCCCCCTCCTCTGCCTATCATGTTCCTAATATTTGTTTCCCATTTTGTGGTTTGTAACAGATGCATACTATCTTGGGCAAGTATGGAGTTGTATGCATACAAAGAGAAGGAACAGACCCAGTTAAAACAATATTAGCCAATGACATCCTCTTTCAGCATCAGGTAGGCAAACACTCGACTCAAAGTTAGCAGCCACAGGAACTCACATATGTGTTTGTTCCTTATAGACAAATATCCATCTGGTACCACAGTGGATCCCTAACGATATTAGTTCAACAAGATTACGGTAAGAACAAGTGAATCTACATCTCTCTCTTTCTCTCTCTCTTTCTCTTCTCAATTATAGTGATGACCTTTTGTTCCTTCATCAGGCTGATGCTATCAAGAGGCATCTCCATCAAGTATTTCACACCTGACGCAGTTGCAGATTACATAGCAAAGCATGGCCTGTTCCGCGACAAGCCAAAACCATAACCCTATTATTATTATTATTATTATTCAGTTTACGTGCCAGCCTTTTGTTGTTGTTGTGCTGCTCCTTCCTCACACTTGGCTTTTTCCGCGCAAATAAATGCTTTGTCTGAGTCTCTCTTGTTTGCAACCCACCAACACAACAAATAACTGAGGAGGAGATGAACTGCTAGGGTGAGAGGGACAATTTTAGCCAGTAGCAAATCAAAAGGAAACTTCTCCAGTCGGAGTAATAAGCTATCCTGGATATGATGATGGCAGGAAATTCTTATGTATCCTTGCATGGTTGTTGTTTGTCCATCCAATTAATTGATTCTGTGGTATATAAATCCTCCTTTTGATTTATCACTGGTCAACCGGATAGCCATTGAAGTTTTTGCCCATAACGCGACATATTTTGCGTTAATTTGAATTGCCTCTTCTCTTATTTGCACCAAAGGAACTGCTCAGACCTTCCTTCAATCCTCATTCTTCATCCCCACAGAGATGGCCAGCTTAGGAGTTGTCAATACAGAGATGAAGGACTTACTCATCACCAGTGCCCTTTGTGAGCTTACCCTGACCGTGTATCTCGCCCTTACGCTTGTCTACTATGTTCTGAAAGGCCCCGCTGCAAGCAAAGGATTTCTCTTTCCTCACAGCAGAGCACGAATATTGCAGGCCCACATAGACTTCATCCTGATGGCATTGCTGCAGATGGCCATAGCAAGTGTGCACACAAACTTGCCCACATATGCTGTCTACTTGCTCATCTTTGGCTCATGGGGCAACCCCACCACGTTTTTGGTCTACGCGTTGACACCACAGCACACACACAAAAAGCTCATGCAAACAGTGCCAGGTTCTTTCAGCCTGATGAGCTTGCTCATCGCCTGCCCATGGATGCTCTACGCTTGGCTTTACCGTCCATCTTTGTGTCTTTGTTGATATCTTGGCAATTAAAAAAGCAATTAGCCAATATAAATTTTTATTTTCCAAGAAAAAATTAAATATCGAAGTGCCAATTAATTTAAATGTTTGTAACATTTAAATCTTAATCCCAGTGCATACAACTACCATGGAAGCTTTGCTTCCTGTTCAAAGGGATGGCTTTGAGATCAAGAGGTTGGGCGAAGTTGACTTACAGCAGTGCATAGCGCTTGTGGCTCAGACTTTTGCAGAGGGAGAGCCTCTGATGAGATTTTATCTCAAATCCGCCGATCAAAATGGAGCCTTTGCCAGAGATTTTTGCATCCAGGCCGCCCAGCAAGACAACTCCTTTGCTGTAGTGAAAGGGGACCAGATCGTGGCCTTTATTCTTGCAGATGACTTGCACTCTCCATTCACTCTCTCTGAAGAGGCGCTAAACCCCCGCATGACAACAATCTTCTCTATTGTGGAGCTTCTTGAGCACAAGTTCACTGAGAAACACCAAGCGGCGCTAGGGCAGTACTACCATCTCTTCCTCATTGGCACTAAGAAGGGATATGAAGGCAAAGGCATCATGAAGTGGCTCATGCAGTTCGCATTGGACTTTGCACGAAGAAAGGGATTCACAGGCTCTGTGGTGGAGGCATCCAACTTCATTACAAAGAAGATCTGCTCTGGATTTGGCTTTACTGACTTCCTGAGTGTGGAATACGAGACCTATGAGCATGAAGGCATCACACCCTTTGCTGGGATCACCAAGGAAGATCCTGACAACAGCCACATCACCTTCATGATGCGATCACTCTAAGAAACATGTTGAACAAAAAGGTACACCATTTTCTTTCGAAGAAGAAGTAGTGTCCCAACACACAGGAATGGAAGAATCACTCTGACATTTTGGTCTTAATGGCGTGGAGTGCCGTCTGCAGCTCCTGCAGCTCTTGCATTTTGTCATCAAGTTCTGACTTTGATGTTTGCAGTTTTGCTTCGTTGTTGTCCAATAAAGAGTGCAGGTGCCTAACGTTCTTGTCTAATTCCGCTTCAAGCTGGGTTTGAAAGGCCTTGCTTGCAAAACCCTGCAAATCTGCAATTTGGCCACACAACTTGTTTCTGAAAAGATGAGTGGTTAATGCAAACAAGAATTAGCATTGGCACAATCTATGTTGGGCATGTAGGAAATAGTTATACCTCATCATTTCCCATTTGGCTTTCCACATGTGCTTAGAACCTGAAAAGTATGAACATCATACAAACGTAAGGAAACAGCTCTCTC